>BJFM01004258.1:7265-70620 GCA_016586285.1 Arothron firmamentum | reverse complement strand
TATATATATATATATATATAAAATAAGGAAGTTACTATTTTTGTCCGATAGATTTGCAGTCCAAATGAACTTGTGCATAACTTCCTGGAAATAATTAAAGATACTGGACCAAGTGTTATTTCTGAGACCATCTTAACAGTTATTCCGCACCTTCAAACAGGTAACAATATTCTCCTTTACACGTCATCAAATATTTACCACAGCGACATATAGTTTTACCTTACTCTGTCTCCCCCTGCTGTTCACTAGTGCTAACAGCAGCTTTGTGTCTGTCAGTGTTGTTGCGACTGCAGGACGCGCAGGCGGCCGGGGTGGGCTTGGTTCTGTCAGCCCTGCACCAGCAGCTGTCTCGGCTGCCTGTTCCTTACAGCGCCCAGCAGGAAGAAGCAGATGAGTATGGACTGGGCCGCTGCTGTAGCGCCTTGGCTGCTTTTACAAAGCCCTTCACAGAGGAAGTTTTGATGATGAAGAAGAGTGGAAAGCCGGAACATGAGGAGCTGAAGACGGAGCTTCGCAATTTGTAGGCTTTTGTTTTCACATGTGATTAACAAAAAAAAAAAAAAAAAGGTTTTAGGTTAAGTATTCAATAATTCCTTATGTTTGTATCATTTCAGTCAGATTTATTAGTTCATATAGCTAAAAAAAAAAAAAAAAAAAGAAGAACGAAAAAAACAACAACAAACAAACAAAGGAACAAAAACCTAACAATACCAATGAAAGTTGTAGGATTTTAAAAGGATGAATCTGATGTCTCTGCAGCTGCATGAGGTGCTTGCGAGATCCTTTGCTTGATGCTGAACTAAACCAAAACAGAAAATCATCTTTGTGGCACTTTGCAACAGAGATAATGGTATGGACAATTTTTCTTCCTTTCTTTCAAGGCCAATCTTCAAATATGAGATGTGGTTTGTGTGTGATTTTACAACTTTAACACTGTTGCCCATCAGCTGACGCTTCAGGCAATACACGAGTCTTTCCCAGAGCTCCTTTTCTTCAACTCTCTGAGGAAGCGCACCAAGAGTGACGACACTCAATCCAGAGAATCCACGGCTTGCCTGGCTTATCTACTATTTGTGCAGCTCATAACCATCGACAGCTTCCCCTCAGTGTTTAGGTGAGATGGAGTATCAAACATTTGATCAGCCTCCCTGCAGACCAAACAGCATCTTCTTGTCTCCATCTGTTGCAGTCCTGTGTTTGTGCTTCAGTGCAACATGGAACACATCAGTCTGCTACTTAGCAGGTCTGGCAATGAGATTATATTGATTGGATTTTTCTTTTTTCCCCCCAAACAATTTCACAATATAATTTTTTTTTTAACAGCAAAAAGGAGTCACACGTACTTAAAGGAATGGTGAGGATGGATCATACAAACCCTGACAGGCATGGTCTCATAAAACAGCCTCAACATCTTTCTCATGGTCATAACTGTGTAATAATCAGGCGCTGTATAAAAAAAGCTTGGAGAACATCCCAGAAAACAGCATTCCTGTACATCTACTGGACCTGAAGAGCTTCTATAATGTTTCACAGGTGAGTCACAGTTATCACCGGGTACTGAAATGTGACTTTTATCAATGCAAAATGGTGTCTTTATATAAGATACAGCTGGTGTCTATTGGTGCATTTACATGTCTTATACCTTATGATGTAATGGCTAAATAAACATCAAATAAGCCGTGGTCTGTCAGGTTTAAACTTATGAGCCCCATGAACAATGTTAGCCATCGCTGATCTGCGCCATTCTGAAATTTGCAGAACCTTCGTCGGATCCTTCTGGACTGCCCGCTGCAACATTTGGTAAGCGTGCGTTCATAAACTACGAATGGAATTGTTTTGATGTCCAGGTATTTGCAGGTTGTTTTTCTTCCTTTGTGAATGACTTTTGTCAGAGAGAATCAGGGCTGCAGGTTTTCCAGCTCGCCATCAATAAGTTTGACGCTGAAGCCAAACACAAGTTCTTCAGGTGAGACAGAAGTGTGTGTATGTTAACTGCCTATAGCATCTGCATGCTTACCAACATGGATTTCTATACATTCATTTACTGGGTACTGGTAATATTGATTAATATGAATGGCTTTTTCAGTATAGCATTTATATTTCTTTTGTTTTTGGAGCGTACTACTGCCAATATCATCTTAAAGTTGGTATTTATTGTTACAGGTGCATGTTAAGAACCAGCAACCATGCAGGACTGGAGGGTTACATCATAAAGAACATCAGAAATCAAGTAGAATTTTCTATGCAGGTGAGATAAACGATCGCTTACAACTATCGTCCCGTGATATCTTTCTGCAGGTCTCCTGTCTCCAGACCTTCATGCTGCACGGATCCTGGCCTCTGACAAACCCAGTGTTCACTGTCAGCACCTGCCTATGCTGTTCATTTTTCATAACAACCTACCTATGCTGTATTATGTTTGCATGTTTCTCTCTCTCTCTTTTATTCTGCGCCCTGTCTCCCTCTTCTTCTCCTCCTTTACCCTGCCAGCTTTCAGCAGGATGGTTCCTCCTTGTAAGCCTTAAAAGGGAGTTTTTCCTTGCCACTGTGCTTACCTGGGGGTTCAGGTTCTGGGTTTCTGTCTCTGTAAAGCACCTAGAGACAATTTTTATTGTAAAAGGTGCTATATAAATAAAACTGAATGGAATTATGGTGTAGCACAAGAACTCATCAACTACACACTAGCGTAGCTCAGTATTAACTTTGACGTGATATCGGATCGTTTAATAACTCTCTTGCAGCCAGGTAATGCCAGTGCATGGTTCCTGGGACAAGGTCTGGTGGCCTTGTTAGAGCTTGTTTTGTGTCTGCCCAAAGGCACTGACACAGATCTGCTCGACAGCATGGACAAGTGAGTAAACTACGAATGCAGATCTTCAACTCTAATAACCTCTGTCCTCGGCAGCCATTCTGTAAACACAGCATGTGAATCAGCACTGACCATTGTTTTTCCCTGTCCAGGGTTATGGAGAGCCTTAATCTCCTACGATATCTTGTACTCAGAGATAACATTCTGAGGAATGCTGTAAGTCAGACAAATTTAACACCCACTGTTATTCTGGCAACTATTTTGGTTGCTGCAAAAGCCAAGCAGTTCTTCCTGATGCTTTCAGGCAGGGGTGTGGGGAGAAGTATGCAGGCTCAAAGACAAATATCTTACAATCCTACGCGTGTGCATCAGCTTATCAAGAAGCTATTATTGTGCAGAAGTGACGTCACTGAGGGAGGAGCAAAAACAAAAAGCAAAAGGTAAGAATGAGCTGCCTGGGTCACAAATGGCTGACCATTCCCACTTGGAAATCTCTTAATTTTGTACTCACAGAAGCCAAAGATGCTGCCAGAGCCACAAGACTGGTCAAAAGTTTTAAAGTGCAACAGGACAAAGGGTCACGCATGCCTCCAGAGGTACAGCACCAGGTATAGAATCTTAATTCCTAATTTGCTTACACTGTAGACTTTGTCTTGTCATTATTACTAAGTCAACTCTTCTCATATTTCAGGTCTTGCAGAGCGCTTTGGTGACATTTGACCTAATGGAGAGTCTTATTGTCCGAATTGAAGAGATTGCCGTGGAAAGGCTGAGAATATGCCCCAAGTAAACTGATGCCACTTCAGCTCTTTTTTTCAGATGACTGACAAGTATGCTATATTTTCCAAAAGTTTTATTGATCTTATAAAGCAAAAAAAAGTGCTGCTGAGAGTCTAATCCAAACAACAGTGCTGATAAACTTAAATGCCATTTACAGCATATCTCTTAACATCTCCCAGACAGGACTGCTTTCAACGATGTGAGCTCGAGCCAGAGACATTCTGTTGCAGATGATACCTGCATATGGCTTACTGGTGGCCTGCAGATAGACGACAGTTAGTTGCCGCGACAACAACGACGCACAACGTATTTCAGCAGCTTGTCATCACCTTTGCAATTGTCAACATTCCTTTGACGATTTCCTGATTGTTTCTCACTGGCAGGATCTTAAGGTTACTGCCGAAGAATCTGGCGGGAATGAACGTATATCCTTAGTTTGCAGAAAATGCTGACAATAACAAATGTTACAATTAGAGAGCGCGTGAATTGAAATCAGATTGAAATTTGTATCTTGGTTTGTGTTAAACCATCACACACTATTATTCTACCTGTGTTGAATCTCTGATAGGATTCCTATCTCCTTTTTTCCAGTGAAGGGGGCATACATAAGTAGAAAGCTGTTCCGGTGAACTTGTACAAAAGTCTTTATTGTGTCAGTGAGTCCAGATTCCTCCATACTACCTGAGACATCCCCAGGATCTATCAGTAAAAAGGCTGTTCCTATGGAGAAGAGAACCATATTATTTATATCCAATTTATAAACAAATGGTTTGAATTTTGCACTGTCGATCTCGTATAATGGCACCTCAGAATTGTAATGTCTAATAAAAAATTAATAAAAACTTAAATGGAATCTGATCTAGAGTAATCAGCAAATACAATCAAGTTTTTTTCCTTTTAAACAAAGACTTTTTTGGTAGTAATTAGTCATCATTAGTAGTTTTTATAAAGCACAAATTAGCTGTTATAACTGGAATAGCAAACAGGCGCTAAATCATATGTTTATGTGTGTGTATGTTCCATTATTTGGTATTGTAATTGTTTTGTTTTGATGGAGTTTAGATTGAATCAAACGCGAGAAACAACAGCAGGTTTACCTGACAGAGGAAAAATAAAAGCTCCAGACTCCACGCTGTGAGAGAATCTTAGGCGGTGTTGTTGAGAGCTGAGCATCTTGCTTATATCGTGGTGCTAGATAAACAAAACTCACACAAGTCAGTTATGCACATTTTTAACACTAAATTTGGTAGCAGCAGTAATATTTTTATAGACCCCCTAAAGCAGACTTAAATTTCACAGTTGTTTTTTCGTGATGTCCTGGTAGCTAAAACGCCAATAAAGCCTAATTCAGCACATTCTGACATTCATAACATGACATGAAACCTTTTTAATCTGTTTGCTACCTGGAGGGATGTACTGACTATAATAGTTGTTTTCCACGCAGAAGACGACTCTTCTTGCGTCGCCATTGCCAAGAGCTAATTTAATACAGTATTTATGACGCAGTTAAGATTTGATTATCCAGTGACGAATTTATCATACTGATTGTAGCCGCTAGGTGTAGCTGTTTTCCATTTATCACCACCTTCAGACCATTATGGCCTCAGTTTATCTCTAAACATTCATTTTGGACAAAAGAAGTGACCGGACACAAGTCAGACAGGTAAACAAGTTTTTTTTTTGTCTGTATATCTACAGAGTGACAGTGAAAACTAGCTGAACCAGTGCTTATCAGCACAAGTTGTGTCCCCCCCCAAAAAAGCACTAAAACGGCTCAACATTGATTTCAGTCATTTTTCACATAAACACAATTCTTTATTTTATATTCAGGCCAAGGAGCAAATATCACCTTTCTTATAGAAACTTCGGTAAACTTTTTTTTGTGTGTGTTAGACTGTCATTAGAAGGAAATTATTTTTCTCATACTCGTTTTGTTCCTAGAATGTGGTGCAACAGCCAATGTACAGCCAGTCAAAACATACAAAAAGGTCTGCATGCACAACAACCCATCTGTCAAACAGTATGGACGGTGTCACCAGGAAGCTGCTGTCAATTTTGGAGTTCAGCAGTCTATATGATAAAAGGGAACAAGGCTTATTAATTCTTATAAAATAAGCCCAGCTTGATGTTGCACTGCTCAAAGAGAACACATCAGCTGTATGGCAAGCTCATGTTTGTGGATTTAGTGATGTGTTTCCAGCTCCACAATGGTCCACTCCCCCTGTGGAGATGCAGCGTCCTCTGGGGAGAAGCTGGTAACTGTGATGCTGGTAGACGAGTCCTCCATAGGTGAGATGAGCTCTGCCCAACGTTTAAAGTTCTCTTTCTCCGGGGACAGAACTGTGTCACAATCCAGAAAGTCGCGTGACAAGGACAGTGTTTGCTTGATAAGGTACTGGGCCAGATTGAGCTCCTCGGGCACAGGATTTATCACTCCCAGATTGGACTCGTGGTCTGAGAGGAGCTGCCTGAGCAGACTCCAGTCCTGCTCTGCAAACTTATGATTTATGTCCTCATTCTCTCTTCGCTTTTCCTCGCTTTCTTTCAGTCTATCGCTCCTGTCCTTTTTCGTGCAGTTCTCTAAGGATTCTCCCACATCCACCTCGTAAATAGGAGACAGGGCTTTGGATGGCCGGCGGTCACGTTTGCAGCCTTGATCCAAACTGTCATGACCATAGTCTCCTAAAAACAATTGACAATACCACTAAATGATAGTCTGGTTTGCGCACGTCCGAGGTTCTGCTTTATATATTTCAGAGATTAAGGAGCCACTACAGCAAAATCTGACTCAAGTCGTTCCTTAATGCAACTGTCGCTTGGGGAATGGGAACAAACAAACAAACAAAAATAAAGAAAACAGTGACGTTAGGTGAGGAGATCACAGAGGGGGACTACTGTACATTTTGGTTGATTAAAAAGGAAATTGAATTTTATTTCCATCAAAATTCAATTTCCTCAGATAAGGTGAACAGCTGCCTTAAAGAGGAATGTTGTCTGAATGCTTTTCTTTGCCCACTTGTTCAAGGTGCGCTACACATTGCCAGCACTAGTGCAGAAGGTAACAGTGATGATGTCTCAAGATTTGCATGTCTTTGAAGAAAAGTGAACAATTGAAAGATGTGGACAACTGTCAAAGAAATCCTTAAAAGTAAACAGCAGTGCTGTTTTTTTTTAAAATCAACACACAACATGACAAACCACCACCACCCAGATTCTTTGGACATTTTTATTTTTTGTGTTTCTCTTTTTAACTGGTTGTGAGAGGTAAAGGGAGGAGTGACTGACTGCAGCTGAACAGTAAAACCAAAATAATTTAAATTGGTTTTAAGACACGCTGTCACCAGTGATGCAGAGTAATTTTTCTGAACAGGCGTGTGAAAAAAGAGAGACGTGGCAGAACTGTGATAGCTGCTGTACCAATGCATCACACATAACCTACTACACAGAAACTTAAAGGACAAAAGAAAAAAGAAGGTTTACTAATAAGACATTTATGCATCTAGACACAAATCTACTGAATATCAAAAAAAAAAAGGTCATGGATAAAGGAATAAAATAAAGATGGATGACATAAGGGAATGACAAATCAACTGTGGAACATGCAAGAGTGCAGGGCAAAAATTGAATTAAATAAAATACAAAACAAAACAGAAAATACAGGTATATTTACAAGTACCGGTAAAAGTAAAATAAATACCAAAGAGTTGCACAGTTTTCTGAGAAACCACCAAAAGTACCACAAAACTACAGCGAAACATTCATCATTACTTGCTCGTTATCTAACTGACATTAATTTTATGGGTGCAACTAGTAGCACTTTCACATCAACTCATGAAATGTATTTTTAAGACGTTACTAACAGTGGCAACATAACATTTCCATAATGCAGTTCTTTGTTATTTTTTCCCCTCCTCCTGTTTTTTTTAAATACATTCCGCATTGTGTTTATCACGTGTTTCGTGAAAACGATGCCCTTGCTGTGACACTGATTGTGATGCAAACGTGATATGTATTCACTTGTTTGATAATACATATTGATTATGATTTTGAAAGCAAAAAAAGAATAGAAATTTCTTCATCGACTTCCTACATCTTCATCTGTAAGAAACAATCTAATTTTCAACAATATTATTTACATTAAGTGTCAGGACTGTAAGGACACCACAAGCCAATATCAATTTGGCAAAGATATACTGATGTTAAAAATGGTACTGCTGTGCTTTAAAATTCCTATGTAAAAATCATGTATGCTGTGAAAGTACTGAGGTCTAATAAGTCCAAAATTATTCTTGGTCTAATGTGATAACTGCAACACAAATGACTTGTCCCAAAAAAATCTGAAATTAAATGGTTAACATTAGTGCTGCCGAAAGGCTGTCAGTCAAACCAGCTTGGCAACCTGTGAGCAAACACGACTGACAACAACAGCAGACTATTCCGGGCCGAGTACAGTTGTTTTTATCAACATCAATCAATGGTTTAGAGACTGATGAAATTCTGGTATCGGCCTGAAACTTGTTGACGCTAATTTGATCTGAGAGATGAGCCTTCTGTACATATCTTCTTGAGCCTGCACCACTGTGGCAACCGGGATAACGTTGATCACTAAATGTGAATATGCATTTTTTTTGTCTTCCACTTATGACATCAAAGAACACTAGAGCTGTGGGAATTATTGACATTCAGGACTGGCACAGGCTGTTTATGGTCTTTAGAAGTGTATTTTATCTTTACGACATAACTATTAATGTGCCTTCAACTGTATCAAAATACCTATGGTCTAAGATGGTTGACTGTTACATTCCATTTAAAGGAATAATTTAAGATGAAAAAATAAAAATTAGAAATCTTATGTACAAAAAAAAGTGCATTTATATACGTATGTCACAGATCTTCTCATAGGGTGGATTCTTTTAGTCAAAAACATTCCTCTGATCAAGGCCTTTATGCCTCTGAATGAAAGTTTTTTTCTACATTTTCCCTGTTATGATGATGAGAAACCCTGTCTTTATTGTTGCAAGTTTAAATTTACAACAGCTATGTGTTAGCAATATGATGAGAAATTCAAGAAAAAACTTTTTTATCTAATAAAATATTATCAGGGCACATTCTATTTGAACTTGTTGGTACCTAATTGATTTGGTCTGCGGTACTTTCCTAAAAGGATAGTCTGGGAATCAGAGTGGAAGAGGATGAATGCCAAAGGGACTAATTCACTAACAGGGTTAAGGGATCAGAGTGGGGATCAGTTATGGGGTCTAGGAGGCGTCTGTAGGTCATACGTTACCTGCTGGAGACGGGGCTGAGTGTACAGGAGAGTCCCCTGTAAGCTGAGGCTGACTAAGTTCTAGATGCAAATCAGCTTTCTTGCCGTCAGTGGCATTTCTGCACAGCCCGCCGTTGTACTGCTCAGCACGCCACAGATCCAGATGACATGGCCGCTCCTGAAGGGGGACCTCCATTGTGTCGGTATCTAGATTTGCATCGCTGGAATTTCCTTCCTTATGTAGGTTCTGGATGTCATTACTCTCCTGGATCTCTGTGAGGAACACAAAGGATTTTTCTTTTGGATCCTCCTCATCTTTTTTGTGCTTTACATCTTCATCTCTGCGATGACCTGGCAGGTGGTTCTGGTTGGCGGTGACGGTAGAGATGGACTCAAAAACATCGCAGGGAATGGCAGACTCGTCAGGCTGCTGAGGTGGAGTTTGGATTCCAGCCTCCTCTGAGCCCAGCTCCTCACACTCATCGACAGAAAGCAGCACCGAGCGACGGAAGTTGGACGTGGAATGGTAGTCTGCCTGCTCGTTTTCCTGGTCCACGGCATCATCATCAAAAGCTAGATTGACAATTCCCTGAAAATCAGGTACTGGTTCTGCTGGCAGTGGGGTCATCTGACCTGGAATCACTTCCACTTCAGACTTTTCATCCTCCGTGGCCTCTTCTTCATCATCTTCCTCAGATGAAGAGAAGAGCTGTTGCTCAGGCGTGCACTTCACCGTCACAGTAGCCTCAACCTCTGAGTGCTCCTCCTCGGCCGGAGCCTCATCCCTCTGCAGCCAGGAGCAAGGGCGCCGTCTCACCCCCTCTTCCTCACTGGTGGTCTCTGCCTCTCGCCCACGCAGATGTACCTCCACTCTTAGTCCCACGCCGCTTTCGTACAACTTCAGCTCCTCGGGGGTGCTTGTGTCGCTGCTGCTGCGACCCAGGAAATCGTGACAGCGCATGGTGCCGCACTTGGAGACGCCCCTGTCGTTGGAGCAGTCATCATCCTGTGAGCCTCCTGCATCGTAGTCCTCGGAACGCGGCTTGATGTCATCAGAGGAGGTGGTGTGCATGCTGCCGGTCTCAGATTCCGGACTGACCTGATGATGGACACCACTCCAGGAATCTTCTAATGGAGTATCGGTGCTTCCGATGCTGCAGGGGGTGTCTGTAGGATGTTCATTTTCTCTGGGGGAATTTGGGGAGTTGCCCCCGGCTTGCAGTCCACTGGACTGAGGCTGAGCAGCACTGCCTGCAGATTGTTTGTCCGTATCAACAGGGTTAATATGGGGGGCGATGTTATTTACCAGTGTCGCACTGTGCTCATTAGAGTCGTCCGCGCATGTCTCAGGTTTATGGAGATCTTGCTCAGGGCTTGACTCATCTAACAAGCTGCCTCCCTGACGTGTTGTCTGTGAATCTGCTACAGGCTCAGGCTGAACTACTCTAACACCCTCTTCATTTACTTGATCATCTTCGGCGGGTACAGCCAGGACTGACTCAGTTTTACCGGTTACCATATCTTTCCCTTTGATCCTGGATTTCTTGGTAGAAGCAGCAACAACAGCTGCAGAAGCTGAAGGTTTCAAATTGCCTCCAGATTTTGGAGAGGCTTTCTCCATAGATAATTCATTAGTGCTTTTTGGCTTATGCCCAGACTTGGAGACTGCTGTGGTAGATTGCTTGGTGGGAGCAGCGGAGGCTTTCACTGGTTTAGCACTGGATTTTGTTGAGGGTACAGTTGTTGAAACAGGTTTAGCAGTCTTCTTTTTGGAAGCCTCAGGGGCCACTCTATCTGTTGCAGAGGATTTTAACCCATCTTTGCGTTCTTCTTTCCTAGGAGATGCTGTTTTTTTCACTGTGGATCCATGTCGGGAGACTAAAGTAAATATAAAAGATCACTGATGAATTTGACATTAGATTTTCTGTTTTTTTATGTATGTATGTACGCATGTATGTATGTATGTATGTATGTATGTATGTATGTATGTATGTATGTATGTATGTATGTATGTATGTATGTATGTATGTATGTATGTATGCAATACATATAAGTCAGTTTCCATGTAATTTAAGCAGCTTACCAAGATGTTCTGGTGTTCCTTTTCCCTTAGTATCTGCTCTTGCTGCTGTAGCCACTGTGGGCACTTTGTCTGCTGCACCCACTTTGGCCTTGCCACTGTCTCTCACACTTGATTTGGTTGAACTGTGACTGGTGACACAAAAAAAAGAAGAAAAATGTGTCCTCAAATGGACTTACTCAGAATATTCTAATTATTTATCACACACTCACATCATCATAAAATATTTATGGAACCAGCTAGAGACGTTAGTCATGAATTCATATTTTACACCAGCAGGTGGAGTAAAGTCCTTTTTAGCATCCAGCCGAGGCCAGGCCTATGAGACCTGACCTGATCAATGCATGGTTGCAGGGTATGACTTTAAAAAAAAAACAAAAAACAAAGTACATGTGATACCACAAGTCTCACCTTGAAGCATAGTAAGAATTGCAGGTGTATAAATGCAACAAGCTCATTGAAAGCATTTTCAGACTTCACATTTAAGAACTATACTCTGTAAAATCTGTTACTTTAAAAATAAGGCCAATCCAAAAATTCTAAGTTTTATAACAGGGTCAATTTTCACAGATTTGATATGTTTTTACAACCAGCGTTGTTTGGATAATATTATTTGTAAAACAGGTATTTTTAAACCACCTTTGAAGGGCGGATAAGAAGCTTATTAGAAAATGCAACTTTTATCCCCCTGACAGCCATACACGGGAGAAAAGACAGTTTTGCGGCAGCAGTGGCTAACAATAGCAGCAGACATGCAATACACCAAGCGCCTTACCAATTTAGATTAAATGCAACTACCAACAAAATGCTAATATTAAGAATAAAATACTGAATGCTTTAACTGATTCTCAGCATTTTCTCCAAAAAAAATTATCAAGATAAACAAAATATATTTACAACACTTTAGAATCAGTATTTTAATATTCTTCCTTATTGTTAATTCATAGAATTTGTCCTTCTAGTGCATCTTCAATATTTTAAACTGAAGCCTTTCAAGGCACCAAGTAAAGGAAGATCATTTAAAGTATACAGGAGAAGAGGAGCACCGTAAGATGAAAAACTAACCTGGTGGTCTTTGTTTGTTCTGATTTCTGAGGAGCTTTTGTCAGTACGGATTTGTTTACCACTTTTACCTGCTGTTTGGGCTTTGTACCTAAAATACAGAAAATGTGTTACATGCACAAATTTCAGCAAAAGATGAACCAACCACTTCCCCAAAGTCCATACTGCTGACCCATACTGCTGCTGCTATTTACAGGTTTTTACTATCCCAGCTTCACTGCTGTGCTTACAGTCAAACGTGATGTCCTACAATGTGAGAAAACCACAATAATGAAATGTAGGGAAGTAATTAGACCACAAACCTGGATCATTACGAGGACTGCTGATGGCATAGTTCTCTGGCGAGGAGCTTCCAGATGCTGATGTGGCACCCGGCTGAGCTTGAACATTTCCAGAAGTGCAACCATTTTTTTCTGCTGAGCCCTTTGGAGACCTTGTGACTGCTGAAGATGTGCAGCTTGGGGGAGATGTTTTTGGTCGTGCCCCCGGGTTTGGCTTCTTTTCTTGGTCTTTAGCCCCATAAGAGCTTCTGGGGCCATTGGCACTGGTTACACCTCGCCTGGCCCCTGCTGTCCCTGTACCATTAATCACTGGTGTGGCAGCTGCTGTTGCTGCCTTTACTTTTGGTGCTGCACTCCGATCTCCTGCTTTCTTCACATTCTTTGCCTTAGATGAGGGACTGTCTCCTGGTTTGTTAGCAGCTCCAATTCCATCAGACTTCATGGCTGATGCTGAAAATGATGCTTTGTTTTCAGACACTCTTTTGGTCCGATTTACAGTAGGACTCTCAGGGGCAGCTGAAAAGCATTTTGTATTTTTTGACTGCAGAAAAAAGAAAAATAACCACATAAATCAGATAAATGAACGTAAAACACAAATACAACCTACAAAACAATCAAAGACTATTGCCTTGAGTAAAATATGATTTAAGTTGTTTGTTAGCCTTAATTTGATTTCTTACTTCATGCTTTAAATAGGGGGCAAACATTATACCAATTTACTTTATTTTGAGTGGTTGTAACAAATGGGATCTTATAATGGCCTTTTTGTGTTAGCCGGATAATTAATTCAATGAATTATTAAAATTTCGATGAAGATGAAAAAGAAGGGAGATATCCAAAGTTTATTTTTTTGGACACCCTTTAGGTGTGTTAAGTCCCATTAGACTTAACTGCAAATAGCAAACCTCTCAGCGATCCCTTTCTGGCTTAGTTCACCCAGGTTTATCTTTCATATCTGCGGCTGCTGTTTTCATACTCTGTAAGGGTGGGATTATAATGACATATGGCATCTGAACTGTTATCAGTCATAGACTACATAATCCAACGTGGATGTTGCTAAATTAAGCAAACCTGTAAAATGATGGGATCAGAGACTACACTTATTATAACAGAACAAATCTTTGTTTGTTACTTTAAAACATATTACCTGAGAGCTAGTGAATACAGGCTTTTTACAGAGTCTTCGATTGTCCCCTTTATCAATAGCATCTGTCAATATAGGATAAAAACCAAATCACCAATTTGTCAAAGAAAAAACTAAAACAGAGAACTTCACCACAATAAAATGAATGTCGAAATACTAAATCAAATTATGATGATGATTATTATAGAAGTTGCATTTCTTCCCAGTCTCCTAAATCTTTACACACATCAGAAAATCAATTAAAGTATTGTTGGGTGTTGCATTATAGCAGAAGGCAGAAAGGAGAAAATGACCATTCATTAAAATTAAGGGATCTGATGTCTAATTGCAATGCAAGAAATATTCCTGTAACAACTACATATTGATAACGACTAAATTTAACAATTTATGCATTGTATTTCTACTGATTGATATTATAGTAATAATACAGAAAGGTAAAAGGAAATGTAAAAAGAGGGGAAATCTGGCTTTCCACTCCCATGCATCTGAGCAAGCATGGCATGACAAGTCTGCTGCAGTCACTATGTCAGCATCCATTTAAGTGGCCAAGACTAGTCAAACCTCACATCAAGCAAGCACATCTATAGCTGGAGCACTGACTAAGCATTAGAAAGTAGTTAGTAGTGGTCAGACAGCTGCGCAGAATGAGCACTAGCATTAAACATCATATTGCCTGAGGTCTTCAGTTCATCTGTAATGATGCAGAGCTACAGCCCGTGTGCTAGAATAGGTTAGGAAAAAAAACATTCACAAAAAAAACAACAACAACAAAAAAAAAACCACAGTCCGGATTTCCATTGCGTGAAGAACAAAGGTTTTCCCTCCTTACCTGCAAGAATCCTCTCTCTGTGTTTGGGAGACAAGGTCTCCCATCCCTGTGTGTGGCGGATGGCGTAAAAGCTCTGAAGCAGAAAGGTCCACAGCCAACCACGCAGTGTACAAATCTCTTGTCTGAATGGCTGGCAGTAACACAGATGAGAAAGAGAGGGGGGAGGAGGAAGAATGGAAAGGGGTGCGCTACAGCACAAGCGAATCAGCAGCTGCTTGAAGAACCTTTCGCCATGGCAACAAATACCCCTCCCACCCTCCCTTCGTTTCTCTGTTCCACACCCACCCTCCTCCCTCTTTGCTGTCTCCGTTGCAGAATGCGCTTCGGCTCCCTTGAGCGACATCAGTGATGTCAGTGGCTGATGCCCATACTCCAGTTTCCACGCCTGATTATACAAACAGGGCTAGGAGGTGGGGAGGAGCTTGCTCTACCTTCCCTGCTGTGTTAACTGCACACATCACTGTACTGCTCAGCTTAATCCATTCTGCCATAGACTACACCATTATGGGCTTTAAGTTGCGCAGCCTGGCCACTTAATGTTGAACATCATCCCACAAACATAATCTGCTTGCTCACTGACATTTGTAAATCCACTTTTTTTCTTTACTACACTGTACATATTTTTCAGGATCATATAATACCATAATATGTATATACATTTTATATCGAGTTTGAAACAATCAATAGGAAGTAATTTATTTGAGCATTCATGTTTAAAAAAAGGAGCCAGCGTGTAACCAGGATAATGCTATTCAAATTTCCAAAATGTGAATCTCTGTAATTCAGTAACTGGCAACAATGAAATACCCAACAGTAACCAATAAGCAAATCTTTTGAGATGCTGCCTGCCAACTCTATAAGTGTATAAAAATACAATTTATATATACATACATACAGTGCATATGTTTTAAAACTGTTCCTACCAAAGCCCCCCCAACTTGCACATCCTTGTAATTCTACATTTTAACCTCAAGTCTTAACCCTGAAAGCTGTGAGGACCCAGCAAAATATCTTCCCTTTCCAAAAATGTCCTCACTTTGATATTAAAATAAATAAATTGGTCCTGGCCAGACCTTTGACCAGATTCACATTTGATAATGATAATTTTCATGAACAGCATTTGAATACGAAACCACACCACTGTAATTAAGTACCGTACAAACACATAGCCTAACAGTTTTAGTGAGAAAAATGATTCAATAATAGGAATCTGCTTATCTGTACCTCTTCTACTTTTCCCTCTCCTTCCTCCAGCAGAGACTCTTCATCTATGTGTTCTCCATACAGATGGTTTACGGCAGTGAAAAGATCACAAGAGTTGTCCACAGTCACACCTTCCCGGATGGCTGAGCACAATTTTCTCAGCAATGCAGGCTCACTGGTGAACTCTTCCCTCTGTATTTAACAGTGAGAAAACCACAGTAACACACAGTGCACCGAGTGTGTCTCCAACGGTCACTAGATGCAAATACTGTCTGGTTCATATTAGAAACTCAACATGCTTAAAAAAACAAACAAACAAAAAAACCCAATTGGTCCTTTGACTCATTTTAGTTTGTTCTGACAGATGTTGTTGAGACAGGGTGAGGGTGGGATTCTAATGTAGACAGTAATTTTTAGTA
Source organism: Arothron firmamentum (assembly GCA_016586285.1). Classification (NCBI taxonomy): domain Eukaryota; kingdom Metazoa; phylum Chordata; class Actinopteri; order Tetraodontiformes; family Tetraodontidae; genus Arothron; species Arothron firmamentum. Next base: position 54,747 of record BJFM01004258.1, on the reverse strand, counting down.
TACATTAGTGATGCTATAGTGTTTTCTTACCCTGCGTAGGTCCTGGAATGCTTGCGTGCAGATGACTCGTGGGAAGTGCTGGACTATGATTTGGAGACTCTCCTCCTGTAGCTCCATAGACAAATGCTTCACCTGTTGTGCCCACTTGACTTCTGGGAGACTGCCAATCAACTGCTCTGTGCCACAGAGCATGGTAACAGCATTGTGCACAGTCTAAATGGAAACAAAGAAACCCTTCTATGATTGTTGCCTACATATCACTCACTGAATTGTGAACTGCTTTGTGGACACAGACAACAATATCACATTTGTCTTTATCTGGACCACCTCCAGCAGGGCAGTGATGAGAGGCAGACTCAAGATTACATTATCAATTACAAGGCTTGGTCTCTCTCCATCTGTTCAGGACCACATCCTATTCCTGAAATGGTCCGTCTTTAATAACTGAGAATTTAATAAAGTGCATACTGAATTAGATCATATTTGACTTTACTTCCTGTGGAAAAACACTGTACAATGGTTTGGTGACATTTGTGCAATTATATGAACACAGATTGGCTGATGACTGTCCAAAAGAGGACCTCACCATGTTTTCACATACAGCCATGAGACAAGCTTTGTGGAGCTCAGGGGACAAGAGGGAGAAGTTCCTCTCACACCAGGTTTTCACAAAGTGATCAGCAACCCACCTGAAAATACATTTCATCAGGGCACTTTAGCATCAGAGCACATTGATTTAACTATAGAGGTTTTATCTATGTGTCATTAATTAATTCAAGTCAAAAATCCCAAACATGCATTTATGAAACGCATATAATTCCACTAGTCTTAGGTTGTTCAAGAGTAACAGAAGTAGAGTGAATTTAAATATTTCCCTAAAAAGAATGTTGGTAATAATACTAAAATGACATTAAACAACTAGCCCCCACCCAAATCCATATGCTTGCAAGCACCAAAATGCACATGTAATTTTCAATGGCATGACTATTGATACGCTATGATGCTTTTTTTTTTTTAAATAAACACTCACCTCTTGCACAGCGTATGAAGGTTATGAAGGCCTACGGCATGAGTGAGTGAAAGACACTCGAGAATTGTTCGCTGAACGCCTTCAATTGGCTGCAAAACACAAGACAATAACACATGAATTAGAATAAAACCAGGAGTATAGGAAACAAAAGAGCAGACAAGGAAAATCTTAGAATTAAACCATAACAGTACTGACAAATATCCATAACTGACTGGAAATGGTCATAAAGACTTGTCTGGGGATACATGGGGATACAGCATAATAAGGCTTGATAAATAATCTGAAAGAGTAGAGTTGATATATTTGGAAAAACCCTGAAATTATTCTAAAACACAAGAATCTATACTATGAGATTTTGCAGGTAATCCTTTGGACCTTGGGGAAGAAACGGCAGTAGTCTCTGGTCAGAACCATCTCTGCCACATCTTTGAGCCCATCCAAACCAAGCATATCTGCCGCTAAAACCACCTGACTAAGAGACAAAAAGAAGGGAAAAAAGAACAAGTAACATTTAGTTTGTGAGACTTTTAGAATTAAAAAAATAACAATTTAAATACCCAGCATTGGCTCCAGGTGGTAGATCCATAATGGCCCCATAGATAAACTGGAGCAAAATGTCCATCTCATCAGGTCCTAAACTGGAATAGTTAGGAAAGATGAATACAATCTGTTTACAAGTTTCATTGTTTAAACAAACAAACCCTTTTCCTCACATGTCATTGTGATCACACTAAAATCACATGTTTCCCGTCAGATTAGTAATGCTGTTGTCAGTATGATACCTTCCCTTGAAAGACAATACAGTACAGAACAGAGCAGACATAGGTTTTGTGTGGCCATGTACAGGGATTTTAAATGGCATTGTTGGTGAAACCATATTTGTTGAATAAAAATGGATGCCTCATATCAATGAATTAAGCTGTACCTGTTCATCAGTGATTTTGCTGTTATACCAGTCTTACCCTTGCAGAGTGATACACTGTCTGGTGCTCTCCATCCAACTCCCACTCAGCATGGCCCGAAAGTACTGAGACCGTGCACAAAGAATTGCCCTGGAAATCAGAAAAAAGTTATAAATCATGATTTGACTCTAACGTGTTTCAAGAATAGTAAGTGGGTTAAAATGGCAAACTTGATCTTAAATCTTGGCACAACCGTACTATAGTATGGAAATGCAAATGTATGCATATAACTTAACTAACCTCATTTAATATAAGGAATTATTTGTGTAAAGTTATTTCATACTTCAGGTAGAAAGTCCATTAAAATGGAGTCTTTTTTTTTTATGCCTCATGACCGGTGTCTCTTTATGTATTTTGTCTAAATCTGTAAAGCAATTTCTTGTTACAGATGACAAAATCAGTAATATTACAAATAAAACAAAGACATTTTGGAGCTGTCTGGTTTAGACTCTGCAGATCTCTGCACAGTTTTGCAGACTGCTCTTACAGGAAACAAGGTCTCATTACCTGGTCTGTTTCCATGGATACCAACTGCCACTACAACTTTATAACCTTAATGAAAAACACCCACTGCTGGAAAAAGTCAATCAACATGGAAGCTCTGTATTATTGCACATCTCTTAAGTAAGTTCTGGCTCATGATAACAAAACAGACAGTGGCATGAAAAATATAGCTACCTGTGGCAGGAAAAGACCTTCTCTGCCACTTGGACAGTGATATCACACTGCTCGCCTCTCCGGTACAGATCCAGCAGGTCAGCTCCAAGGCCTGAGGCTGGTTCAAGAACAGTGTCTGAAGTAGAACAAAATTATGTGTATTTTATGTGTATTTTTAGTGTTAAGCCATTTAACCCATGTTAATAATTGTTACATTTTCAAGTGAAGGTTTATGTTGCGGGAAACACTATTTATGATTGGGGTACATTCAGCAGTGTGTGCATTCATCAACACAGCAGAGACTAATCTAATAAAACCATCTGACTAAAAATAAATAGAGATTTTCATTAAAGCAAATATTAATGATATTGCACATTATCCAGAACATGGCCAAGCTTCAGTAAAGACAATGAGGGCACGAATGAGATTAGCTCTTAAATGGATTATGGCTGAGATAACATGATGTGAAGAAAGGAGAGGGAGGGTTCTGCTGAGTGGATGTGTTACCTTAAATAAACCCTCTGGAAAAGCATGTTGTTCTGTGTACCTGAATCAGTAGAACTATGAGGATCTACTTGGTCATGAGGAGACGTGTTACATTGTGACACAATGCCCTCCGTGTGTGGGGTCACTTCAGCTGAGTGCATTCTCTGGTTGGCAGTGTAGATTTGCCTGCAGGGACAGAAGACTCAAGGTGTTAATTAAAGTCATGAGAGTAAAGCCAGCTTTAACTGTGCAGCACTATATGTATTCCCTATGTAATACACACACACACACACACACACACACACACACACACACACACACACACACACACACACACACACACACATATACTTATCAAAAAGTTAAAGTAAAATAAATCCTGAGTGATGCAGGTTAACTGCTATTTAGATAAGTGGTGGATAATTAATTAACTTTTAGATGCAAATCCTTCTTGTAACCAGACATTTAGAATAAAACAGACATTTTTGGATGAAAGAATATAAGATAATAATCTAGAGTCTTGATTAAAACTTCATAGTGGCTACAAACATATGATTAATGATATATTAATCTATGTTGCATAATTTATTTTTTAATAGCTGCAGCAAATGCAATTATCTTATAATACAGTATTTCACAAATGCTGCGATTAGCGCCACCTGTGGGACAACTACGGTAGTTAAAAAATAAAACTACGATAGATCAATGACATCCTGAGACAGTAAAATTGAGTAGCCATAGAGATACAGAAGTTATATATGTTTAAAAAAGCTGACCATCACCATACATGTAAACCTACCTGAGGAAATCTCTGAGGTTAGGCAGCTCATATTCAGGCAGATGGATGATGATGGGATTTTTGTGCTTCTGCCCATGAAGAAGATGAGGTATTCTGGCCAGCAGTATTGCTCTGTGTGCCCGGAGTGAGCCTGAGCCAGCATACAGGGAAACATCAGCCTCCAGTTCTTCTTCCAGCAACCTGGAGACGAGATGACCAAATTTGATCAAAAGAGAGAAACTTATTTCAAACTAACATACTTAAGGGAAATAAGAATGCTGTTTTGAGAAATTTTAGAGTTACTATATTACATTATATCAATAATAAGAAAAAAAAAGTCTAGCTTAAGCTATCAAGTTGAGATGTCAACAAAATTACATATACTGTATAAATACTAAAGCCACGAAACAAAAAGAAATGATTGGCACTGCTCTGGTATATGAGATTCAAAAATTAAATCAGATGGCCTACTTTTTGTATTTCAATAGAACTTGGTGTAGTCCTAAGGCACATTTCTTCTTCTCAACCATTAATACTTGTGCTGCCTCAATGAGTGATCTAGGTGACCTAGATCAGTCAGTTCTAGGCCAGTTTAAGTGCTGGATTGGTACTACGTCCTCGACAGTGTACCAGCGAAGAGCGTACAGAGTCAAACGTGTGACTAGAGGAATCAAAACTCAAACTCGGTGAACTCTTTATATCCATGGGAGTCATCAGTGCCATTTACTGATCCACAGATGCTACTGTTCTTGGAAATCTTTCAGCATTATTATGATAAGCTAAATAATTAAACACAGTTCAAGTATCACACTTTTTGTATTTTACCTACATCTGTATTTTTACTCATTTTCCCAAAAGTAAGACAAAATAACTTTGTGAAACATATTTGATATACAGTATACGCACAGAATATATACACAGTACTGCAGACAGTCTCGGGCTTTATTTGTAATATTTATTTTTTTTAAAAAGAAAGAAATCATTGTTTAACTCAGGTTGACACTTACATAGGCTCTAATTTTCAATATCCAGATTAATATTTGGGAGTATTTCTGTTTTATTTCTTTTAAACTGGTGGAGTTTAGACTCGCTAACAAAATTGGTGGAACAGGACCAGCAAACATGATGCTGTCACTTCTAGCTCTTTGGCTTGCCGCCACCTGACCTTCCACTGAATACAACAACTTTTATACAAGATCACTTGAGTTTAGCATCCCAGTAAAATTCTTTCAAATTATAATTGCCTCCAAACTGGATTTTGATTCACTTTGGGGCAGTACTCCTTAATGAGCAGGCTTACAGGTTATGAAGTCTCACTTTATCGTGGACATAGCTATAAACCAGTTTCCTCCAGCTTCTTCACTTGAGCGTCATCTCTCAGCTCTAATGCCAGCATGTCAATAGTATGGGGCCACACAAACAAATGGCATCATGGTTATCATGCACAATTGCAACCTTAATATGAAGCTTGATATAAACAGGGGTGTACATATTCAGTCCTGGAGGGCTGGTTTCAAGCCAGCTTTTCTATCCTACAGGCAGACAATGCTTTCACCTGAGGTCCCACTTCCCTTGGGGAAAGGATTTTCTGCCTGGTTTGAAAATTTCTTCTATTTTTATTTTTTTTGGTGGTAAAAATCCCCCTTCGACTATTAATTAAAGTGCAGTTTTCATTTTCTGAAGGTTATTCAGCAACACATCTGTGAAGGTAGCATCTTTAAAAAAAATCTACTTCACAGCTTTAAAATTGCTCTGACTGCAGTATTGAAAGACACAGGTAACACACTTTGGTAACTGAGTATTCACTCTCACAAGTCTTACCTATTTAGGTCTGCAGACAAAGCAGATGCCAAACATTTCTTCAGTTGTTCTTTGTACTTGCGTTCTTTGGCCTGGAAGTCTCTTGTGGCATCTGTGGTGATCATTGTTTATTATTTTGTCAGAATGCCTGTGAAGAAGAATTAAGGATGTTGAGAATGTCAACCATGCTGGAGAAACTAACCTGAATATAAAACATCAAATATCACAGAACTATTGTCATTTTGACAAGTTAGAGTGAAATTAGTTATGGTAGGTTTCAAAGAGGTCCATACCAAAGTTCTCAGTGCATAGAGCTAAAGCACAAGAAACTTACATTCATTCTTATTCCCTTGACATTAATTTTACCTGGATCCTATAATGTTCACGCTTAGTTTACACGCTTAGAGAATACGTGTAAATAGGAGGCACACTTAAAGCATGTGATGAGACAAATTTGTTACTGTAAAAATGAAACAAAGGTAGTTAAAAGACTCACTCATTCATGATTAGTTCATGTTAGAACATCGTACTCCTGACAACATCACACACCACTGTTTATCTGTATTTATAGATGATTTACTTAAAATCAATTCTGGCTAAAACTAAAAATATACACCGTTTATCGACAAATCAACGCTAAGAAATGTATCTTCTCTCTCGCTCCCTTTAAGCTAAAATATACCCTCTTATTTTTCTTAGCAGCTAGCACGCTAACGTTAGCTAACATTACCAATGACCAATAACGGGTAATTCCACTCCTGAACGCTGACTTCTGCATGTGTGATGAAAACTATATCAGCAGAAAGTAACTAATCACATAAACTCTCAATTATTACAAGGTTCTTTCAGAAGCATCTTCGTAAACAAAATGACCCACTGACCAATGTTGACATCTCTGGTGTCCATCCACAACCTATGTTTTGCAAATTGACAAAGATCGGACAAGTCGTCACAGCCCGGAAGTCAACACACCGGCGCAGCGCAAATACGTAGGTGTACCAAAGATGACGCGTAGACTTCGGAGGTTTGCACGTAAAAAATCATTTTAACCATTCAATATATTTACTGCTGCAACGACCGTGACCTTACATATCTATCTATCTATCTATCTATCTATCTATCTATCTATCTATCTATCTATCTATCTATCTATCTATCTATCTATCTATCTATATTATATTATATTATATTATATTATATTATATTATATTATATTATATTATATTATATTATATTATATTATATTATATATATTTATATTATTTACATATTTAATGTTAAACATTTAGAGATTTAGAGTTGGTTATTTAATGTTAATTAAATACTCATGAATACAGACAAACCCAATAGTCCAAAAATAACCAGCAATAACTGCTGCATTTGGGCTGCACTCCTTTTTTTTTTTTTACGAAGCATCTATTGCTATTTCTGGTGCTTTTCATCTCCCCTGTCTTAAAATGCTCACTTTATGGTTCAGTGACTACACCAAACACATCATTGTTAAACACACAAGCTGAAATTCCCACAGAAGAAAATCTACATCTTTTCAGACACTGGTACAGTGACCGAATCTGAACAACATCTCTGACCTTATCTGCTTGAAAAGAAAAGGATTGCTTCCAGACACAGTTGTGGGTTAGATGAGCAATTCATTAAATAAGGAAAAGTTCTGGATTTATTCATAAAGTATATAGCTCTCTCTCTCTCTCTCATTTTGTTAATCATATAATTTGGGTATTTGGTACTGTATTGAAGTTGAGATGACAGGGGCTTTTTTAAAAATCCTTTTCTGAACATGCAAGGATGGGTGTTTTGGTTCATTCCTGTAACACTGTTAAATACTTACTTTTAAAATAATGGTGTTTGTTGGTCTCTTTCCCTGTTTTCCAAATTAATTTTTTCTTGCAAATGATACAAAATGGGGACTTCTTTTTCTGACTTACTCTTAGTATCTATAATTAATCCAAGTATGCACTTCAGGGATTCGTCACTCATCAAACAAGTCTATTTTTAGCTCCAGTCTTACTTCAGACACATAGTTTGTCATACTCCCCTTAAACAGATTTTCAGGAACGAGGCATTTATGTCCTCAATATCTAATAAATAATATATCTTTTGATCGTAAGACTCAGAAACTTTTGATGATGTTGCCTGAACTGTGATGGAACTGATTTGATGAAATCTTGTAATTGCAATGTAAGATTTGTATGTTTAAACATGTTATGTTTTATGTATTTATTTATAATTACACATATGTTAAATGTGGCTAATAGGAATGTGTGATTATTACAATCCAAATTACAGTTATCAATACTTTTGTTAAAAAAACCAAACCAAAACAAATATAGTCCAGCAGACTGACACTTTATTTTTATTTATAGTTAGTTTATTTATAAAGTCAAATGGTGTAGACCTGGCTCAGTGATTTTAAAAATGAAGTGTGTAGGAATAGTTACAAAATAGTACAGTAGTCAACCATCACTTAATATCTCTACATAAATATCATGATAACAACATTCTCTACTTTTGAATGATAATCTCTGATAAAACAAAAATACAAAAAAGCAAACTCCTTTAGACAAACTACCTGATAAAGGGAATGGGAGAATCATGTCTCCCGGACAACTGTGCCTAAAGAAGAGCTAGAGAGCAAACCAGTGGTACATACAGCAGACGACATCCCAAAACACATCCCAACCTCTGGGAAAGCCTCAAACTGTAACAGCTCAAAAAGTTCAAAGGCACCACACAATACAATTCACAAGGAGATTTCACCACACATTTGTTATGCTGTAACTGACAAACGTTAAGGCGAATGTCATGTGCAAAAAACATCTTGAATATATGCCACATGTACTCTCTCTCTCCGGTGTGCTTCGGTATTTTCTTTACTGCAGACTTTATAAAATTTTCGAAATGTGAAAGATTTAGAGGATGATTGCATTTTCACTATGTCACGGTGTTCACAGGCATATTCCAGGTGTCCTGCTGTGGCAGGTGAGATGGGGAAGTGCCAGAGAAAACATCACTTTAGTTCCTGTAGCTCTTACGTCCTTCTCCCTCCTTGAGGAAGGTCCATATGAGGGTGTTTACAATGTCAGGCTGGTCCTGCTGCAACCAGTGACTGGCTCCAGAAATAATGTTGAGACGGAAATGATTCCGGATGTAGAGGCGGCATGCCTCAGCCATCTCCTGCTCCAAGAAGGCGTCTCTCTCGCCCCACAGCAGCAGGACTGGAGATCTGACGTGATTCTGGCTCAGGGGCAGGGAGCTAAGAAGGCAAATAAAAAAAATTACTGCATCCAAGACTATTTCTGTATGTGATACAACAGTTAGCTATTATTTTTGCTTTGATGCAGCATATATAGAGGCAAGAAAAAAGTATATGAATTTTATGGTTTTTTGTATTAACTTGGGTTAACCTATTTTCATTTAATTTTGAAATTTCATATTGACTTAGTTCTTATTCACAAGTGTTTGAAAAGGGCCCCTACACCCGCTGTTCTTCATAGCTTCAATTTAAAAATGTATTAAATAAAAGAATGGTCTATATTGCACAGTATTTGTAACAGTACAGTAAATATTTGCATTTGCAAAGATACTAATTGGCCATGGGTCAGTGATATCTCTTTTACATAAGCATGAAAATGCTATTCTGAGACAATCCGTGATGGGTCAGGAGCAGATGGTGCGCTCTCTCATGCGTGTACAGGTCACGTGTTAAAATAAACATGCACTGATGTGCGCTTTGATCTGAATTGGACAAAATTATTTCTAAAGGTATGAACAGACACATACAGATACAAACATTTGACATCACTGTGATACTGACATATGGCCAGGTTCATGTTCTTCCACTTTAAAGTTCTGACAGTAGATGGCAACATGTCATCACACAATGTGTGATCTGCTTCGTATATATCTAGGTTTAAGATCGGTCCTTGTTTAAAATTTCTGAATCCTTGTCTACACTACCCACAACATAATCCATCGTATGTGTACCCCCCCTTACCTGAAGACATTCCTATAGTAGTTGAGGGCTCCAGTCAGAGCTCCCGGCTGTGAGATTGCATACAAATATGCCTCTAAGTCCTCTGCAGTCAGCCATTGGCCTTTCCTGCTGATACCTGTGCTGCGGCTGGTGAACAAGGCCTTCACAGCCTGGAGCAGAAAATGAAGCAATCACCTCAGTAAGTGACTGGTCTAGCACATTTTGATCAAGGCTGCAATTATAGATGGATGCCCATGTGAGTTTGAGTAGACATTTCATGTGATGTCATGAAATTCATGAAAAACTTTGATACACCTGCTGCTGCTCATACTACTACGACTACTACTACTTCTTGGTTGTAGTAAGAGTAATAGTAGCAGGAGTAGCATTAGTAGTAATTGTAATTACCTGTTGTTGTTGCAAATTTGGACTGATGCATCAAAATAAGATATCATCTTGTTTGCTGTCTGGTGGGCGGCAGTCGTAATACTATCAAGGCCTTTGTTGTGTCATATTATGCACCCCTAAAAACATCCTTGGGTATATTTTTTTTTTCTCTGTTGATCCCAACATTGAATGCTTTTGACGATATGGAGATGGGACTGGTTTGTGTTTCCAGAGTGAGTTTCATCCTTGTGGACCTGGATTTTCTCACACCTTCCTGGTGAAAATTAAAGGGGGGGTGCATTTCACAGCAGAGGAGCATAATGCGGCACAACACCTAAAGTTTATGTGTTGTGCCGCATTATGCTCCTCCATGTTTAGAGTGTTTAGGTCCTAAACACTCTAAACATGATAAATGAGAAAATAGATTTTTGTTCAGTGCAAATTCTACTGATTAGTTTAATTTTAAGTAGTTATTAATGCAGTTGCATTAATGCAGCACTGCTATATTGTTAGGGCTGCAACATTGTGTAGCCACTCACGCACAGTCACTGGCTGCAAATAATGTAAACAATGCAAAATGGCTGCGGTCTGCACTCTGGGGCTTTTTTCACTCTGGGAACAGTGGAAGGAAGAGGAAACTCATTGTCAGACTCTTACAGGGTTGTGTTGGAGCTCTAGTGTGAAAGAATGTATACACTGTTAGCTATCTTTAGACTGGGAAAAGAATTGAATACATTTTCTAAGTAAATATTCTTAACGGCTCTTAATAAGACAAATGCAATTTACATTTTTTCAATTTAAAATGACACATCTGCACCATGATAATCTGATCCTTTTGTTTCCTGTAACTCTCACAGCAGGTCATTCTTGGTTCCAGAGGTAAATAAAAACACCTAACATGGCAGCACATGCATATTATCACATATGTATGCACACCACACACGCAGATGCACTCACACAACCATGACCTTGAAAAACACACCTTGAAATCATTAATGGAGAGCATGAGCTCCGGGAAGCGAGGCAGTTGGAAGAAAAAGAAATGACTGGACTTCAGCAACTGGCTTGGGTGACACAGAGCGTAGTCTGGTGATGAGAGAAGACGAGAGTCATTCAATTACGATTATGAAAGCAGAGATTGTCAGTACTATGGAAACAATTTAGAGCAGTCACACCAGCTCTTCCAGCTTTACATTAGCATCCTGTAATTAGCTTCTCATCATCCACCCCCTCAAGGGAAATGAATTTGCCAGATGGAGGAAAACATGAAAATGAAGTAATAATACAATGCATTAATAACTCCGGTTTTAAACTAGAGTCTCTGAGGTACATTGATCGTTATATGGCAAAAAGAATATTGTCAGGCTGTGTAATCATAGCATACCTGTGAAGACAGAAGGATGAGGACAGTTTAAAACGATGAGTTTTGTCACCATTTCTGGGTAGTGAATGGCAAACATCCAGGCGATGATCCCACCCCAGTCATGTCCAACCAAACAACATCTGTTGTACCCTTGAAAAGAAAACAAATACACATAAGACCATATTTTGATTCCACAAAAGACAAAGCTTCTCATCAATAATCATACCAACAGCAAACTGGAGACTCATATGCATGTTTTTTACCCACCGTTATTTCTTTATTCTATACGGAAGCACCGCAGTTAAAATCAATACTGCTTTCACCTTTTCATTGCTGGGGTTGTCCCTCAGAGGACATTTACACCTATACAGCGGATGTATACATTGACACACTGTACATATGCGTACAATCAAGGTCAAGCCATCTGTCTCCAGGGAATCTGATCGCATTACTGCTCCAGTTACTACGAAGAAAGGCACACATCCCCTTACACTATTAACCCCACAAACATAACTCAATTAGAAATTGAAAGAGTGGTATGTCAGCAGAAACTATCATGAATGCTGTGCAGTGCAGGCGGCAGTGTTTAGCACAGATTCATAAATGAAAAACCCGTGATTTACTGTAATGGGGAAGCACTGCGGTGTGTTACTGCAGCTAGCTGTGAAGATGGACTGCAATGTGGAGCATGTGGGCTCTCACAGTTGGTATTAAAAGAGCTCCTCTGTCTGAGCACAGATATGAGAACAGCAGTTATCATATGATCAGTAAAAGCCTCCCACCTCTGCTGGAATCACAGCAAATCAAGTTCAATCTCCTGCATTCAGCCATTAAAAGCCTACTAAATAATAAACGTCTCACAATGAGAGGCTACTACATTATATCAGACAAAGAGTATGAAGAAAAAAATAATAGAGTATTTTGAGGTAAAGAAGAGCTTTAAAATATTTATAATAAGTCCATGTGGTTGGATATTGTGAAACATAATATTAATGAGAAAAGCTAATTTTTTAAATATTATATAAAAAATGATTGTATGATATTTAATGTGACATCTAGCTATCTATGAAGAAGCATTTCATCCTAAATCTACTAATTCAGGAATCATAACCAGAAAATAATAGGGATAAAATAATTCACTGGAAACATAACTGAAGTGGGATAAATGCATAAAATATTGTTTTGGCACACGGAGCCATAATATGTGCACCATTTCAGAACAGATTACACTCTGCAGTATACAGTAGTGCTAAAGTAAAAGAAAATAACACTTTTTCTGGCCAGTAAAAGAGTAAAAACTGTCATTTTGGCCAGAAAAATCATGATGGAGTGTCCAGACAACCACAGGCGAGCTTCCTGTGTTAGCAGGCAGCCTGTGGGCCCTGGCTGGTTTCTGTATCCACGCCTTGTCCCGTGTTTAGTCAGAATGAGTCACTACTGTTTTTTCACAACACGGTACAGGCCCAAAGGCTAACCACAATTTCAGAATGATAAACAAGTTTATTTTTGACACAAGAAACAGTCAAGATAGTGTACTCATCTGAGTTATTCGCCAGACTACAGACACGCAAAGTTCTTCTCCTCACCTAGATACTCCACAATATCCTTGACGTCAGTGACAAGGTACTCGAAACGATAGTTTTCAGTGGCGAGTGGCAAGTCAGACTCGCCATAGCCCCGCATGTCAATGGCCACCACACGGAATTCGCTCTTGAACTCACGCAACTGGTGGCGCCAGGAGAACCTGGAACACACAGAAAAGTCCAATTCAAGTCATTCGTTCCTGTTTGGTGGCAATACTTGAAAACACAGCTTTTCTCTGGACCTGCACTTAAGCACAGTTTAACTAACCTTTGTAAGTTTTATTGATAAATATACAATTATCATGATGTATATTGGTGGGGTTGGATTTGTGTACTTTAGACTTTCTTTTTTTTTTCTAAATATAAATTTGATAATTAAACTGACCAAAACAGGCAGTTCAGACTGCCTAGAAAATGTTCTTAGTGTGCCTTTAATTTAAGCTCTATCATTTAAAGCTAAACTGGGGTCTGTTCAGCATAATGGGATGGGTTTTAGATTCTAACCCGCCCATGATCCTTTGGACTGGGATAACCTCCCAAATGAAGATCTTGTCAGCTGTAAAGGCTTCTGATCTGAATCCCAAGCCTCCCCACATCCTACCTCCCTCTGATGACCCCCTCGGAAAGGAGCTGCGGGGTTCTCGCTGTTATTATGATGAGTCAGTTTAAGATCCCAGCACTTGAGCTTATGATCTTATAGAATATAGATGAGGTTTTAAAGCAAACTAAGCCCCAAACACACACACACACACACACACACACACACACACACACACACACACACACACACACACACACACACACACACACACACACACACACACACACACACACAGCACATTTGATTAAAAAAAAAGAAAGTGAAAAGAGTTCTTTTAACATTGTCACTCATGACACAGCTCATCATTCACGGAATACAGCAAGTGAAGCAGAAAGAGCTCCTTTCACCCATTAATTAATCCCTGTCTTGTCAGCAGCTTAGATACAATGTCAAAGATATGGATGGACTTACAGCTCTTGACATCCACTTTGGCCCCATTTCGGAAGCAATGCATAACATCGTTTTCCATTTCATATCAGGAGGAAGAGATTTTGAATGCTTTGGACCTTTTACCCCCTAAGGCAAGCCATCCCTGTGAATGAGGACTCCTTGTTGGTGTGGATTTATTCCTTTGCAACGCAGGAGCTTTGCAGAGATTTACAATGACGCTGCAATGATTTTTCTCTCTCGGGAAGTTTTAGAGGGTTCGCTGTTGCACACAACGCGGACATCGTAATCCTACAGCCTGCTTGTGTGCTGCTGTAGTTGAATGTGGCTGTGCTAATACAATTACTGGAACAATCCCCAAATCTTATTTTACTTTGACCTACCAGAACTCAGGGAATCCGTGTAAGAACAGCATGAGTGGCTTCCCTCTCTCTCCGGCAGCAACATAGTGAAACCTAAGGCCAGATTCCTGGAAAGACACAATATGCAAATATTACTCAGTGTACACAAATCAGGATTCAAAAGAAATATGACAGTATTGTCAAGAAGAAAAACATTTGTTTGTATCTGTTACTACGACAGCCTATTAGTTTGATGGATCTGGTCACTTGATTCTATACATCTCAACATATCAAATTCTAGAAAACATCTCCCAAAATAGCAATAAAACCCTATTTGAGGGTCATTTTATGCTGTGATAACTATGAAAATGTATCACTGCTAAGTTGTTTTAATTTAATAGCTTTCCTGTAAAGAAAGAAAATGCCAAATACTGTAAATCAATACACCATTTTCAGTTTTGAAATTTCTTCCAAGCAGCATGTCCTTGAAATACGAAGCTTTGTGTGCCATACCGTAAGCAGTAATTGGCGTATATGTAGCACCTTTCAGCTGTGTTTGACCTCTCTTATATCAGAAGTCAGCATTCACCCCCTCACTCACATTCACACGTTCATTTACAGGGGGGCTATTTGCTCACTGGGATAATTTGAAGCATTTAAAACAATTAGGGGAGTCAATGTCTTCGTCAAGGGCACAATTTAACCTTAGCCACCCATCCATCCATCCATCATCCATCCATCCATCCATCCACTTTCTGTACCTGCTTTATCCACACTTGAGTCGCAGGGGTCTGCTGGAGCCTCTCCCAGCTGTCAAGGGGCGAGAGGCGGGGTACACCCTGGATAGGTCGCCAGCCTATCGCAGGGCTAACAAGACAGACAACCACTCACACTCACACCTACGGTCAATTTAGCCTGATCAGTTCACCTAACAAGCATATCTTTGGACTGTGGGAGGAAACCGGAGTGCCCGGAGAAAACCCACGCGTGCACAGGGAGAACATGCAAACTTCGCACATAAAGGCCAGAGCCGAGATTCAAACCTCGAACCTTCTCGCTGTGAGGCGACAGTGCTGACCACTGCACCACCGTGCAGCCCTAACCTTAGCCAATGACCTTCATATGACAGCAGTGACCCTCGGAGCCACAAACATCAATGGCATCTGAGTATTTGTAGATGTTAGAAGTGGGCTGTTGAGGCTTTTGTTGACATGTTTGCTGAAGGCAGCACACAACTTTGGCTACTCCAGCAGCATTTTAGAGTTCTCTCCCTCTTCCCTGAATGTGCTTATTTGTATTTTACAGATCTTAAAAATAATTCTACCTTATTTCTGCAGCATAAATCTATACAATACAAACACACAGGCTGAAATAGCTAAAAATTAAGCTGTAAAAATAGTGAAATAACATTCATTCAAAAATCGGCAGTTGAAAAGGGTTGTTCTTGTATTCCGCCCTATCCTTGCTCCTGTTAATAGGTACTAATCATCTCAAATTTTGCAGCATCTGATAAGAAATGTTGTATATTGCACTTATAGTGTTGCATCTCCAGAGACATAGGCCAATCCAGTGGTGCCCAATGGTGTTTTAAGCAGTTATGTGGTTGTCTTTTTAAGGCTGCATGCCAGAAGCACCATACTAACTTGTAAATGTCCACCTTATTGCTCCTCGAATCTCTGCAGGTTTAGTGACAGAAAGGTGCTGGTATAACGTCATGTTTTCAGTGAGAGGCTGACACGCTGGGCCATGAGGTGTGGGAGCTGTTCTTTCAGCACCACCTGAGCTGATACAATTCTTTCCCCTGAAAAATAGGGCCTGGTGTCTTTTACCGACATCTTCAGCTGCATGGAAGAGAGGCTCAAACTCTCTCTCTCTCTCTCTCTCTCTCTCTCTCTCTCTCTCTCTCTCGCACACGCACGCACACACGCACGCACGCACAATGCACTGTTTTCCACCACCTCTCACCATCAAGTGTGTGTGCGTGCGCGTCTTACCTTGATCCTAACATAACAGTGGGTTCCCAAGGACGTGTCATTCAGACAAGCGGGGGGAGTTTCACGAATTGCCCACTGAAAGGTTGTCGTGGGCCTCAGAATAATGTTCCACCAAAGTTTCAGCAGTGCCACGATGGTGCACAGAGCACAATAACCGTATATTAGCGACCAAAATCCCCAAACTCTGATTTTGAGCGCAAGTCTGATTACAAATAGCAGCAAGTTGTGGAGCACTCTCGCCATCTTTACATTGCCGCAGAAAAATCAATGCCAGATCAAGTTACCTACTGAATTCTGCCCCTTAATCGCTCGCTCCTGTTTAAATATTGCTCCGACAATGCCGTTGTTTCGTTACCAGCGCGGACGCACGACTGAAGGGAGGATCCCCGATAGGCGGCTGAATGGGACGGCGGCAAGAGCATCACGTCAGGTTTCACGCGTGCGTGTGACAGCAGTGGCTGTTTAGCAGGAGACGGTGTTGTTGACTATACAAGGCAAGTCTGAAATCAGGCGCTGAGGTGCACCATGCGGGGCTTTTTCTGCCATCTCGGCGCAGCTACGAGGCGCTGTTTGGCCGAGAAACGCCGAAAATCACTGCAGAGGGAAAGGGGCTGAACGCGGCTGTTATGGCAACCCGAGATCGCGACGCCTGCTCAAAATGCTCACAACAAATATACACGACACCCTTTAGTGATCTTAAAAGGTCGTTGAGCATTGAATGCCTCCACTGGGAAGAAAAACAAAAATATGTTAATCCGTAATGCGGTCACAGGTGCGCTTTTATCGAGGACAGCCGTCAATTATTTTTGTTTCACATACCACAACACCCGCAATTAGCAGATTAACCATCAGATTAACCTAATCCTCTCTGACGGGACTGGATATCTCGGTAAATAGCAGGTCAACATACTTGGGCAGCAAAATGGAGTAATGGTGCTGACAAAATAGGAAAGGAAAGATATCTGCATTGTTAACATTGGTGGACTATTGCTTGATTCTACGAAAACATTCCCAGTATTATTGCATATCATCCTATTCCTGTCAGTGATATTTAACATTTCCTTCAAATTTCCTTACCTTTGTTCAGATGTTCTATAGTATTCCTGAGCTTCTCCTTTCTTTATCCTTTTCAAACTCTATTATCTTACTGTCCTTTTTTCCTCTTCAGACCTTTCATTCACTCAACTTTCCTGTTTTCCTCCCCCCCTCATCCCATTTCTTCAGCTCTTCTCTTCCTTGCCATCCCTTGCTATTGTTTATTTTTCCATCATTGTGGTGATCAGAGTTACAGACAGGTACTGCTTTTTTCTTAAAAGCTTTTAATTCCTTTTTTCTGTTTTGGTCCCCCTTTTGGGTCTTCATACTCATGTGCAATTTTGCAAACATTTCATTTATGTCACAATTCATTAAACACATCAGCAATTTCAAAGTCTTGTATTATCATTTAAACTGAGTTCTGCTTATTTCCCTGTCTTCTTTTGTCCTCTGTTTGCACTGTTAACATTACTTGGTTTATTTCTAATTTACGTGTGTAACAATGATTGTGGTTTTTTTTAGTTGATATGATGAAAATAAAAGCTGTTGATAAATTAGTCAGTGTAATTTTAATATTTTAAAGTGTTTTCATTTTAAGAATACATTATATTTAACTCAAATTTAACTCAACATCCACCCCATGTTACTGCTTTATCCAATACCTAGAGAGGCCTACAAGCCACAATGTCTCCCATTCACTGTGAAATGCGATGGAGGATGATGACCAGGGGGTGCTTAAGCATCCTTGATTTAGGCAGATTCTTCAAGCCACGTACAAAGTTATCCAACACTTGATGCATTCTGCTTTGACAATGATCAGCGACTCTGGAGATTGTTTTTTTCCCCAGCAGGACAATGCTCCATGCCACACAGCTAGGTCGATGTACCATCAGGTGAAGACCTTGTCATGGCCAGCCCAATCTCCATACCTGAACCCAAGTGAAAAACTCTGGAATGTGATCATGAGGAAGATAGATGGCATAGAATGAAACAAAAATGTTCATTTTACTCAAACATATAAGTAAAAATAGCAAAAATCACAGTGGGTGCTTATTTTATTTTATTTTTTCCATCTCAATTTACTCAGAATCCAGGCATTTAAGTTACACTTTTCATGTAACACCACCACAGGTAGGAGAGTATGACAAAGATAGTCAACCGAACGGCTTCTTGCTTAGTAATGTAACGTAATGTGACAAAATCCCCTGAATGTGTATAATCTTTAAGGCCAATTGATTCGTTAAAAGGCTGAGCACACAAAGCCCCGTTAAGCAGTTTATTGGGAAGTCCTGACATCTGCTGGTGGTTAGATAAAATTACACCCAGGCAAAAATGAAACTACAATGACGCTGATGCAGTGGAGGACCCATCAACTTAGTGTGATGTCTGCCCTTATTAGACTGATGCCGGCCTGGTTAATGGGCGCCAGAGATGTCTGCTGGCTCACTGGTGGTCCAGCCTGCCTTAGCATGCTGCCTTCCTGCTTGAGAGTGATGCTTGCCCAATTCAATTCAATTCAATTCAATTCAATTCAATTCAATTCAATTCAATTCAATTCAATTCAATTCAATTCAATTCAATTCAATTCAATTCAATTCAATTGTATTCATATAGTGCCTTTTACAATAAAAATTTTCTCCCAGGTGCTTTGCAGAGGCAGAAAGCCAGAGCCTGAACCCCCAGGTAAGCACAGCCATGGCAAGGAAAAACTCTCTTCTAACAGGAAAAAACCTTGAGCAGGACCAGGCTTATAAGGAGGAACAATCCTGCTGAAAACCGGCTGGGTAAAGGAGGAGAAGAAGAGGGAGACAGGATACAGAGAATAAGAGAGAGAAAGAGAGAGAGAGAGGGAGAGAGAGAAAGAGAGAAACAAATATACAAACATAGCAAGCATAATACAGCATAAGTAGGTTGTTATGAAAAAGAACAGCATAGGCAGGTGCTGACAGTGAACACTCGGTCTGTCAGAGGCCAGGATCCGTGCAGCGTGAAGGTCTGAGACAGGAGACCTGCAGAAAGATACAGAGAGAGAGAGAGAGAGAGAGAGAGAGAGAGAGAGAGAGAGAGAGAGAGAGAGAGAGAGAGAGAGAGAGAGAGAGAGAGAGAGAGATAAACACACAAAACAGCAAGGAAGACGGGACATTGATAATCCCAGTGAGAAGAAAAGGGGGAGAGCAGGTGAGGGAATAGAGATGGGGGTTGGTGTTGAGGTGGTTGGAATCTGCTCAGTGGATCATGTTTGTGTCCCCAGCAGCGTGGGCCTGTAGCAGCATAGCTGTGCTAGAGATTGAAGAATAAAAGTTTGATGAGCCTATTCTACCTGTAGCTGTGAGAACGGAGTGTAACTAGACCTATCAACCCTACACACTTTGTTGGAGGGTAACTGTACGCTTTCCTGAACAGAAAGGTTTTAAGTTTGATCTTAAAGGCAGATGTTGGTAACTGGTTCCACAGTGAAGCTGGCTGATAGCTAAAGGGCCATCCTCCCATTCTACTTTTATGAATTCTACAAGTAAACCTGCACTCTGTGATCTGAGTGTTCTTTTAGGAAAATCAGAGATCCTGCAGGTATGATGGAGATAGTCCACTGAGAGCTTTATATGTTAGTAGGAGAATCTTAAAGTCTATTCTAAATTTCACTGGAAGCCAGTGAAGAGAAGGTAAAACCGGAGAGATATGATCCCATTTGCTGATTCCTGTCAGAAACCTGGCATTTTTGCAGTGTTCTGGATCACACTGAGAAGGGATGCTCCTGATCTTGGCAATGTTACAGAGGTGAAAGAAGGCGGTCCAAGATGTTTAATATGAGGGAGTAATGACAGAGATAAATTAAAGATAACTCCCAGGTTCCTCGCAGTCGTACTGGAGGACAAAGTAATGCCATCCAAAGAGAGAATGCTGTCAGATAATGTAGGCCTCAGATGTTTAGGTCCAAGAACAATGACTTCAGTTTTGTGTGTGTTTAATAGTAAGAAATTGGAGGTCATCCAGTCTTTTATGTCTTTGAGACATGCCTGGAGTCTTGCTAACGGCGCTGTTTCTTCAGGCTTCATGGATAAATACAGCTGCGTATCATCAGCATAGCAATGAAAATTTATGCCATGTCTCTGAATAATATTTCCTAGAGGGAGCATGTAAAGAGTGAACAGGATTGAACCAAGCTTTAAACCCTGTGGAACACCGTGATGAACCTTTGTACACAAAACAAACATGATTGTAAAACATCATTAACATGAACCAAATGAAATCTATCTGATAAATAAGACTTAAACCAGTCTAGAGCTGTCCTTGTAATCCTAATCTCATGTTGTAGTCTTTGTAATAAAATGCTGTGATCTACAGTATCAAAAGCAGCACTGAGGTCCAGTAAAACAAGTATGGAGACAAGTCCACAGTCTGATGCCATGAGGAGGTCATTAGTGACTTTAACCGGTGCTGTTTATGTGCTATGATGAGCTCTAAAACCAGATTGAAACACTTCAGATAAAGTATTCCTATTTAGGTGATCAGTTAGCTGACTCACACCAGCCTTTCAGGTATCTTGGAGATGAATGGTCTGTAGTTTGCTAAGACGCCTGGGTCAAGTGAAGGTTTTTTAAGTAAAGGTCTGAGAACAGCAGTTTTAAACACCTGAGGTACATAAACTGTTGTCGAAGATAAATTGATCTGATCTAATACTGAGGCTGCGATCAGAAGAAAGACATCCTTGAAAAGCTTAGTTGGGATGGGGTCCAGGAGACATGTGCTTGGTTTATCCCTTCTTGAAGACAAAAAAAGGGGGCAGAAATAATATATAAGTTAATTTCTTACTATTTTAATGTAAAAAAGAAAGAAGTTTGATGAAGTCATATTCTGGCTGAAATTAATAAATTTCAGGGACTTTTCTGGTCTCTGATCTTTCTAGGGTGGTCCCCTGCCCTGTTTCAGGAGGTAAAGTGAGTGAATTTAGAAAAAAATGAGAAGTTGAGAAAACTCAAGTATAATGGAATATGCTTTATTTATTATTATACAATTAATTGTACAAAAGCTCATGGCCAGATGGTGGGGAAAACCAAAGTCCCCCAGAGACACAGAGAGAGCACAGAAAGGCCTGTTGTAACTGGGAATCAAATTGCAACCTTCTTGCTGTGATGTAATAGTGATAAACCCCAATTCCAGCGCAATAGTGGATTCAGTTGTGATTTTTGGTTTGTTTAAAATTAGAAGTAAAGAAACTCATTTTAAGAGGTGAAAAGTGAAAAGAATTGGTCAAAACTCGAGTTTAATAGCTGATTCGGTGCTGGTATTTTGGTACGTATAGAAATTCAAATCGAACAAAAGTGGCTGAGTTATTTTTGTGTAAAATTTTTAAATAATTACGTCTTACTATCTTTTTAAAAGACACTTTTTCATTGCTTGACTCTCCTTGTGGGGGGCATGAGAAACCTGGCTTTGAGAGGCCTCCAGATGGTGAGAGCAGTTAGATGTGGAAAGGTGCTGGGTTTAGTGCACTCCGGGACAGATCACCCCACGCGTTGGCCCGCTATCAGGCGTGGAGGCTCAGACTTTGAAATAATTCACCTGTTGGCTCAGTGCTGCGTTTCCAAATGGCCAAAGCGTTCTCCATAGGAATGTCCAGCACAGTGTGATAGCGCCACAAGATGGCGCCATACCCAAATATATTTCTTCATATAAAACGCGTATCTCAGCCACACGAACAGAAAGTGGCTGACCAATTCGCAATTGGTTTACAGTAATGTAAAGCTGTGTAATAATATTTCACGTATGTAAGCAAACGAAGCCATGTAGACTATGTATATACACTCATCAAGGTTCATTAGAACCAACTTTTTTATTTTATTCATTTTCCATTACCCACATGTAATTCCTTCAGCCCAGTCCAAAATGATATTTTCCAGCTCTCTATTATAATAGACACAAACAAAAAAATAAATAAGTCACTCAAGCGCAATCTTTTTGTGAATTACTGTGAAGCAGCTGCAGTTAAAGGAAGCTGAGAAAGTGAAAGAAATGACTGGCATTTCACATCATCTGAAGCGTGTTTTGAAACTCACCATAAATATTGAAAGCAGGTCTGTTCCCCTGACAATGACAGGAAACTTGTTCAGGAAGGAGGGGGGCATTTAGGAAGCTCCTTCTCCCTGATGTCTCAAATACCAGACCTGAGAAATGGCCATTTTTATTTTTTTTTAGTAAATTCATTTAAATTCTGACAGAAAAATGAGTCAGGAAACCGGTAAACATAAACATGTACAATTACAGTTTGATGATGGTTTAATTTTTAAATTAAGAGCAAGGTTGACATTTAAATGAGAAACAGATGGGATTCCCCAGTGTCCAGTAATAGAAATCACCTTATCCTTGAAACTGACTTTTATACATACCTCTATAAAATTAAAAAATAATAGAAGAAAGTGAAAGCAATCATCTTAAAACTGTGCCTGATACAGTATGTGTCTGACACATAACAAAATAGCAGATCCACTGTACCATTTTAGTACATAAAAATAAAGATATCATCCATCAATCCATCCACAGTCAGGGTCACCAATTACAGGACACACTTTGCATTCACCCATACATTCACCCTTAATTTTAGACTTTAGGCTTTCCATGTTTTTGGACTCTTGGAAATATTTTAATTGCAGTTATAATTGCGATTCTATTTGCACTAAGAATAAATATTGCTGTTGTTAATACTACTATATGCGCTAATCTATGAGTGCACTCATAGATAAAGAGAAAAAACACTGAACTATTATTTTGACTATTCTTTTCTTGTAAATATATCTGTTGAATAGACTAGTGTAATAGAAACACAAGTATACAACAGTAAAGTCAGTGCAGTAATCTGTCTGAACCTGCAGAGTGTAATTG
This sequence comes from Arothron firmamentum, assembly GCA_016586285.1. Lineage (NCBI taxonomy): Eukaryota > Metazoa > Chordata > Actinopteri > Tetraodontiformes > Tetraodontidae > Arothron > Arothron firmamentum. Next base: position 31,475 of record BJFM01004258.1, on the reverse strand, counting down.
CCTGTAATGCAGTCCAAACAACTGCTGAGCTCATTTGTCACCGGCGACAGTACGCTCGGTGGTACTTGCACTGAGTTCAGTGTGACATTGGTGACAGAGCATTGTTGGACTCGTCAGCTCATGCAAACATCTGGGTCAATGCAAACTCAATGACTCAGTAACATTAATAGAATGTGAAACTGTTTCAGATTTGCACATATCTTTGATGCACTGTTATGCTTTCTATTCCCCGTCCTCTCAGCTGTGTTCACAACCCTAACACAGAGTAAATAAACAGTAAGGCTCTTTAACAGATGCTTGCATATGTATGAGATGTAGAATTATTTGATCCCTTTGAGCGTTTCCTTGTCAGTTCTCAAAAGCAGCTTTTTTGTATGTGTTTTGCACAACAAAAGTTTCCTTCCCTCTTGTCACAGGTGCCATCTCATTAGTGGTAAATCACTGAGCTGACATTTATGTTGTACAGAGTCACACTGCATCTCTTTTTCCTTTTGGAGTCAGATATCACAGTGAAGAAGTGTTTGTTTGGGAGCACTTTTCACGCACAAAAAGAAATCCTACTGCCTACAGTTTAGTGCTCGCGATTGTGACAAAAATATCTGGTAAAAGCTGACAATATTTAACATCTTAAATTTAGAAAACCAGAGAAGCCAAATATTCATTAAAAATATACATAACACATAATAGGAAAAGGATGTGAACTTTTTCTTGTTCTTGAGGTCAAATTCACTGTTAGTTATTCCACTGAAAAGTAATGAGACTAACAATAATGTAACCATTTTGTAATTTCCAATATTTTTCTTCAGCAAAGCGACATTTCAAATCAAACAGGTAGATTTACTCATTTTTAATGAAGCCATTGTGTTGTTATTTATTTATTTTTTGTTGTAGATCACCAATGTGAAATTATTTCTCAGTGATGTAGCCACTGGTTTCATTGTTAAAAGTTGCTGCAATCGATCAAAAAATGTCTAGTCGCAAAGATTTGATTTTCCTTGTTGAGATTTTTTTTTTTTAACATGGTCATGAAGTTGATGCTTGTGCTGCATCTGAGAATTAGCCAAAGAATGTATAAACGGTTTCACAGAAAGTGATGCCAATACAAAATTTACTGCACACTCAAAGCAAAGGATTCCCATAAGAGTTACTTTTACATGAAAACGTCCGGGTATCGTTGTCTCTAGGATCTTACGAACAAGCAACTTAAAGGTTCCTGTGGGCTATTGTCTGGCTTTTTAAAGAATGTTGAACAAGCTGTGGAGGAAAAGCGCAGCATTCCTTCAAAGTTTCCTTGTTTCTGGTAAGAGTTCCTGTTAAAGAAGCTCTTGCAGCTAAACAAACAAATAAAAAAAGGTACTTTCAGTCAAGTTGGGCTGAAATCCTGCATGGACTGATACATGTAAAACGATGATGGACAGCAGACATGAGCAATCTGGGCCCTAATAATAACTAGGCCCATTTCTGAGATTGTTTCTCAGTGTTGTGGGCAGCCTTCACTGCTGTATTGATCATATTTATCTTTGGTTAATTAATCATTTTATTTATGCTGTGGTTGCTTGGGCCATTTTGACCAAGTCATTGACAGCTTTTTATCAGATTTGATAGAAAAATACACAAAAAGAAAAATGATCAATGAATGAATTACCCAAGTGTGTTTTTCCAAATTACCTGAAACCCAAGAATATTAAACAAGAGCAACTGGTGAACATTACTTCTATGCTTATGTTAATAATTAATATCTAACTCACTGCTTGCAAAAATGTATAATGAAAGAAGACATTTGTGTTACACAGGCATTAAACTCTTATTTGAGTGACTCTCTCCCAACACATATTGTTGTGGTGTGTGTGTGTGTGTGTGTGTGTGTGTGTGTGTGTGTGTGTGTGTTCAGCTCTTTTAGAATGCTGCAACCCCACCCCCTCCCTTTCTTCCTATCTGTTGAGAAGACATGCCCAGGCAAGGCATTTGTCAGGCAGCTACTGCTGCACACTTGACCTTTGTGAAGTGTACGTGCCAAAGGGCAGCAATCAGTGCTCACACACAGACACAGTCATCCTGGCCAATCTTGGTTCTCACTCTGAAAGATAATCGAGGAGGACATATATAAAAATACTATACTCAGACAAAATAAAGGGGGGAAAAAGGGTACCTTTGTTTTATGTTTGCATTCAGAAGAATGCGCAGATCAATTTAGGGAACACTTTGTTTCTCTGTTTTTGACTAGAATATATTTATGTGATGTTCCCAGCCTGAAAAACCTAAATGTAGCAGGTAGTTAAATTATGTTATTCAATAAATTTACAAAATATACAGCATGAAATGTAAGGTTTTGCCCTGTTCTTCAGATTTTCCTGCTAGGAAAGTGCTACTTAAACATTTCATTATATGAATATTGTAATGTAAATGTTGTTGTAAATGTACATTTAAAAATAGACCCTTTGATGGTCTACTTAAAATGTAGCTGCTTATACTCGAGTGGCCAACTGATTGATTTTAATGCAATAGACATGGTACTGCTTGACTGAGGCACATATGAGTGTAATTATAGATTACTAAGCCATTCCACAAGAAACTGTTGGGCCCATAAAACTGTATGCGCATAAACCAATGGCCCCAAATACATCCCTGCACACTGGAGGAGGAAAAGAAACTCAATAGTGCACTCCTCCATGACGATGTGCTGTGAAGTGAAGCAGTCCCCATTATTTATTTGATCATCACAGGGCCCTATTTGAACCTTTGAGGGTTCAGTACTTTGCTCCAGGGTACCTTGGCAGTGCTCTGAAGGTGCCCTGGCACCTCCCCACCAGCACATCTTTCAACTTTGGTCTTGAACCACGAACCTTTTGCTTCTCAGCCCAGTGCCCTACAGACTGAGCTGCCACCACCCCCATGACTTTTTAAAACTTCAATAATTTCACCGTGCAGACTTGGTTCTCCTCTCCCTGTCAGATGATGTAATGCTGTAAGGGATTCGATTTTTAATTTTCCAGATCTTACACACAAATCACTCCATGGACCATCACAATTAAAGTGTTAAGATTGTAGTATTTCCAGATCAGGGGAGGGGGCCGTGAAGGCGCCTTTTGGCAGCTCTGCAGCACAGTTCAGCCTCCTGCCCGTTAGCCCCGCCCACAGATGAAGACCCCGTAAAAAGCAGATATAGTAGTAAACTGCTTCAAACTTTTATCGAGAAAGACTTTTTCCCCGCCACACTGTAACACATGCAAGTATTCTTTCCACACCACCCAGATCACCGAATGAAAAGTCTGAAAGTTCTTCGACAGCAGAACCATCTTTGACATCCGTGTCCGCTGGAGCAACTTAAACTTCAGCGAAGTTTCCTCGGACGTTTTCTGGAGACTCTGCCCGGTACGTTCACCCTGGCACTAATCGTACACATAAATTCAACATTAATTTTTTATCAGCGTTTTATTAGCACCCAGCAGACAGTGGTATATATTTCTCGGCGCTTGTGTGCGAAAACTGTCGAAACTCTCTGTGCCAGCTGTTTTATGTGCCCGTGAACGCAGCCGAACATCTGTGTTGACATCCAGCTTTGCTGCGCTCTCTGTCGTCAAGTTAGCTTACTGCTACCGAACCTTTGACTTGCATGGTTTGGAGCATAAAACGAAAAAGATTTGTAAAAAATCAAAAGACATTAACACCAACCGTTGTGTTGTTGAGCTGGTTTAAGGGACGAAATCGCGCGTCTCATCAACGAGATTTTGACGTTTCATTCGGTGTGTGTACGTTACTCAGTAAAGACACTGTTGTGATTGATGAAGTTGAATAATGTGTTTGCTTTTTTGGGGTGAAACAGCTAGGTAATGAATTATCAGATCTTAAATCTATGATTTGTTCTGATTTGTTATGCGCTGATATTAGGGTTTGTGTTTACAGCATTATCAATCTTAGAGCAAGTTTATTTTCCATCAACAAACATACATATCGTTTAGTCTCAAGCTTCAATCAAGTATATAGTACTCCATTTACACCTCACTGCATTCATTTTCAAACTTGACTAAACAACATAATCGAATAATATGTGAATATTGTCGGTGTTATACTCTAACATGCAGCATACCTGCACCTGGACTGCTCCTTTGCACTTGTGTATGGATGTCACACAACGTTAATCAACTAATGTAATATATTGTAGTGGTTTATCTCCTGACTTGCATTTGAAAGTTTAATTATGGTTGGCTTTCTGATCAGGATGTATGTCCCATCTCACCTGATGAATTGTGGGTAGAATTCAGCACCCCCGCGACCCTGGCTAGGGAAAATTTATAGCGGAAAATAGATGGATGAAGAATAAGTTAGAATTATTATACTTACTGCACATTGGGTTTAGTTTGTTTTGTAGGTCATAACAGATCATGGATATGAATCATCTGGCGAAGGTACAGATCATGCATTTATGTTGTGTACGTGCTGACTATTGCAGATGCCTCACATCTGTCTTTTTGGAGGAACAGGGAGTAAGACAGGTTATCAGTCTCAAAGCTGCGGAACACAGTTCATCCAGATCATCATGAGGCGTTCATGAAGCACAGTAAAAACAGATGAGTAACTCTTGGTCACATGACATAGTTAGAGGATGCGAGGGTAAAAGACTGGGACACCATGGCCATTGACATGACACAAGTCAGACCATTGGGCACAATTATTTACATGAATTTCTCTGCTCAGGAAACACGAAGTCCAGGGTTTTAGCATTAAATCAACAGAGCTCCACTCTGGTCATCTTTATATGCTCTATGTATGTTGAGTGAAGTGTCCCAGGACAGAGTGAAAAAAATTCTATATATTTAAATGCACGGATATTACTCACCTTGTTTTGGTCCACAATGGAATGTGAATATTCTGTTACTTGCAAAACATGAACTGAGTTCTTACCTAAGTACATGTGTATGTCCTGATGCTCCTCTCTTCACCTTTGATTTAGCTTTTACAGGGGAGTAATATATGCCATCAGGATATAGTACAGATTTTTCAGCACTCCAGTTTATGAACACTTGCTGCCAAATATATAAGCCGGACTGTTAACATCAACCGCAACTATGGAGTTTGGTTTCCTTAATGTGCATTGCATGTTTTGATGTGCTTTCCAGATATTCTTTGGGCAAATGGTGGCTCAGCATGACTGTCGAGGTTAAGAAGAAGTCACACAAGGAGATTTGAGATTTCAGTTGTTGCTGCAACAAAACCAGAGTTGTGGCATGCAGATTTGGTTGTACAATCGTCACAAGCTCAACTCAGAACAAGTTAGACAGTTTAGCTGTCATTAATCAGTTCCCAATGACGATTATAGCTACTCATTTCCACTATTGCTATTGTAGTTGGTGAAAACTTTTACAGGGCTAACCGAGTACATGAGATTTCGCTTTGTCTCTCTCCCCCGCTTTAAATTAGCAAGGAGATGAAGATCAAGGAGGAGAATAAATCAAATGGAAGGCACAGGCTCTTGTTGACTAGCTCAAAGTGTAATATTTGTCATGATCCTCCAGAATGACTCCCTAGCCTCTGCAGCTGCCGCACACTCAAAGCCTCTTTGTCCTGTGCAGGCTGCTTGCACAACAGAGCGATGCACCTTTCTTATTCCATGCATCACATCCTTTACTGACTGGGGTTCACCACATACCAGATAGAAAACCACTTTAGAGCTGCAGTGTCAGTAAAACATATGATATGCTGTCATGCCATTGAACACATCAGTGATAACGTGTATCGTGATGAATAAATAAGTTTAGAGTTGTTTTTAAGTGAAAAAGTAATTCATTATGTCATCAAAGAATTCTTGACTGGATTTGTGGCTGCTTGACTTGGCAATATCATGTTTGCATTGGTTAATCCTGTCCTTTTCAAACTCTTATATGTCTCTGTGGACGTGTTGTTGGTTGCTGTGGAGATTGGTCCTGTTCCCTCTGAAAATTCAGTGTGGGTTGCATAATACCTGTGTTTGTAACACGTTGGTTGTCTCCATTGTGCAGCCTGTGCACATCTGTTTCTCCCATACTGTTTCCCTTTTTTTTTTGCTATTCTCAGACAGAGCCTGCAAACATTAAATAAGTGCAGTTCCTGTCCTTGCATCTTCGTTAGAGAAACTGGTAAAGAAACAGCTCCTTCAAATCAACTTGCTCCATGAACTTCTAAAAGCGAATGTGTCTTTGGTAGCAACACGGCTCTGCAAGTCTCAGAGTGATTTTAATCTGATTTAATGTGGTTAACATGCAACATTTTCATTTAGAACATCTGACAGTATTAAGAGCTGTGCATTTATCTTTACTGGTGTTCACAACCAGACAAACTTTATTATGAGGGTTTAAGTGTTTTCCACTCGGCTGTCAGTGAGTGAAAAAAAGTAATGAGATTTTAATCTGGCCCCATCTGAAAACTAGTGAGGTCAGAGAGATTTTCACTGGCAGCCATTATTGGTGATTGAAATAAAGACAACCATTTCCATGATTCCTCCTTCTTCTATCCAGTTATATTGTTTGAATTATTGAATTTATTTTGCGATTGACAACAACTCCTATAGATCTCCTGAAATGTCTTGATGATGGTCTATTCTTAATTGCAAATTAAGAATTTTTTACCTACAAATGGAGAAGCAGTGGTTGGCAACAAAGCACTGTGACCTCTCTGCAAGACAGTTCAAGGTTTAACTCTCCTGGGGGCAAGGTTTTTGTTTTTTCTGTGTGGAGTTTGCATTGTGTTTCCTGTGACTGAAAACAGAACAAACCAAAAGATGTAGCAAAGTCAGAGTATTTCATTATATTGACAGAACATTGACATTAAATGTAGGAAAATGTTTATTTTATTTTATTTTTTTTATTTTTCTTTAGATTCTCAATGGAGTGTAAAATATTGATTCTGTCTGTGATGTCACCAAGCTGTTGCCTCACAGCAACAACTTCACAAATGATGTATCCAAATCTGTTTTTATTTAAAAAAGACATTTTAAGACAACTTATTTTTTGAGACAAATGCTTAGTAACATAGTAACAACTCTATTCTACAGCTATTATTTTCATTTACTAATTACACCCTCCAGATACTATTGTTTATGGACATGCTGCATTTGTGGAAACAGAGTGTTGGTGTCTTTGCGGGTTTTTCCCAGCAGCTGACTGGCATCTGTGGGTGGTTTTTCTCTGAGACGGTTTTGGTGGTGGGGTACTGGCTACAGCATAGGACCTTAGCAGACCATGCTTTGTTGATTGCTGATTCGGTAATCTATTACAGTTGTCTATTCCACCCCAGGTGAGGTCGAAGCTTGTTAGCCTAGCCTTCTAACTCATTCCTCCTTAATACTTTCATTATATCTATCAAAATCACAATGCGATACAGACATTTAGCTAGCTTTCTTCTTGTTTGTTGCATAAGTAATAACGTTACTGTTAAAATCCTCTGACTGTGAGTGCTGTAACCTCAGCACACCCCCATATCAACATTTGTTACTAAGTTCACAGGTTGTAAAAGACTGAAAGTAGCTGTGTTTCACAGATAAGTAACAATGGATGCGAACTAGTGAGAGTGATGACTGAAGTTGCAACGCAACCGACTGCCTGTGACATGTGATATATTACTATCCCATCCTAGTGGTCACTGTTTAATTGCTCGTGTTAAGTGGACATTAGCATGGTGCTGTTAAATTGCTAATTTAAGACCCCACTGGAGAATCCAATTTCAAATGCACTCACTTAAAGTGTGTTTATAACCTGTGGCATGTTCCAAATTGTTTCACACCCAGCTAGCCACTCAGCCATCCCACACACTCCTCGCAAACTTTGACCTCCCGTGAAAGGTGTGCAGCTCAGTGTTTTGAAGCATGCAGGACCCCCCCAATTAACCCTTATGGATTAATCCCCTGCTCTCCAAACTGCTGCTGCTCTTGTCTCATCTCTTTACTCCCACTGGGTGTATTAATCAGGGCTCAGTTCCCTGCTGTTTGGCTAATCTCTGGTTGACTTTCTCTTTTTTTGTTCACTTCACAGCTGGGCCCTGATGCTAACTTCTTGTAAACCCAGGCAGACTTTTGTGACAAGCGAGAAAACGGCCCATTCTTCACACGAAAGGCTGCAGGACAGTTGTGCGATGGCAAGAAGGTCCACCATTCTGTTTTTACTTCTCACAATATGCTGCCTAGGATCCTCAGGTAAGTTATTTTCATTATCTATCTATGTGTGAAACACTAAACACAGTAAATAAAACATAGAACATAGATCAAAAAACGTAGAACTTTACATTCAATTATTTGTGATCGACCTGAAGTTTGTAGAGACACATTTTTATATAATGCCTAACTTCGACATAAGCCTTGCTAGTCGATCAACGTGCAGAAGAGCAGCACATGGGGCACTCCTGTCATCATAATTTGTTCATATGGGCCTTCGTTAAGCTGATGACCCGAACAGCAGCTACAGTGTTTGTGAAACAGTCTCAAAAATGACAGCCGTTTAGCTCTGTCACACAGTAAACTCTACAATTAACTAAGACTTACAGTCATTCTACAAACACGGGGCAGATTTTTCAGTTCTGACTCAAATTTGCATCCCTATGGGACGACTCAAAATGATTTTCTCCAAAAGATTAAAGACTGGATGACCCAAACCTAGAAAAACATCTGACTACCCTGATAGAAACAGTTCTGACCATCACCAATCTATGAAGTGCTCTGTTTTCTGAAAACCACAAGTTTGTGATTTTCCACCAGTCCTCCCAGCATGCCTTTCTTGATAGCGCATGTCAGGGGGATTTACAGTCAAGAAAGTGCTGACAAGTCCAATCTGAGAAAACATGGAGTCAGCAAGCTTATTTTATGTGTGTGTGATTGATTGCCAAATACCAGGTAATTTACAGCAATTAAAACAAGGACATTTTTTTCTCTAAAATGAAGGTGTTTGCGTTATCAATATGCTATAAGAATGTATCTATTGCTGTGAATAATGTCCTTCACTGTCAAACCGCATGCCAGCCTAATGTATTCAATATGTAGTTCTCTACCCAGCCCTAGAAACATGTTAGAAGCATAGCCGCTTGGCCCACAGGGGTGTAATTAGTGTCATAGACAGGGGCAAATAAAAGGAAGTCAAAAGCTTCACAGAACTATTACTATTATGTGGTTAAAATGAGTCACTTTCTTGAACCCTTAATTATATTTTTAATCTATTCAATAAGACACTGAAAGAGGAAATGTGGAATTTGTTCACATAGTCTGAGTGTAGCTGTTGAACATTTATTCGTGATGCATGTAGGTCAGATTTCCACTTCCTGTCTGTTTCTGTACGTGTGCAGCTGTTGACTATTTAAAAACTTCCATTTTTAAAACATTGATGTCCGCGGTTTTAAAAAAAAAGAGCATCTTAATTAGGTTACAGGTTTATTTATAGTTGAAGAGAGTTTACCAAATGAGGCGCAAACAAGAACATACACTTCCATTAAACTTACAATCTGAAATCCGCATAATTCAGCATGAGGTAGTTATGCTTTTAAATAGAGCACAGTTTGCATTTTTCATGCCTTCAGTCTAATTCCTGCTACAGGTTGTTATTACAAATGTCCTCCAGAGAGCTGACTTTTCAAACAATAAGAGTGTGGTTGGTCTCTGCTGTGGGTAGAGAAAACATAATTTCTCGCACAATGCCAGGATCTGCAACACAATGATCACGTATCGAGTTTTGCCTCTAATTTCTTCCTCATGCAGCACAATACAATGTTTTACAGTGTCACAAGGGACTGATATTTACCGTTAGACAGCCAAATGCCCTTTCCAACAAAGAAAATCAAAATTTGATGAAGTCTTCATGTGTTTTTGACTGCTCTAAACAGATGTTTGAAATTTAGAACAGCAGATATTATTTGGGTTACGAAGACTGATTGTACACAGTGATAAGAAAAAAAAAATATGTCAACCTTTAGAATTTTCATGGTGTCTCTCAGCAAGCACCTCAACCCAGCACTTCCTGTAGGCTTCAGAACAAGCCTGCACAGAAGAACTTCAGCCCATTCCTCCTGGTAGCATTGCTTTAGCTCTATCATATGTTTGGACACCTTATGGCTCTCTTCAATTCTTTCCACAGCATCACTCTTGCGTTGAGGACTGGGCTCTAAATTTGCCTCTCCAAAAGGTGGATTTTTTAAATCAAGCTGGCCGTGCCTGGCCATCGACACCCTGCTTTGTTGTTCTACATACTGCAGACTCATGAGCTCCGCTATGAGCCAGTACCAATGGCGCCTTCAAATGTTTGGCTGTCACTTAGGGCTGTTTGTTAGTAGCCATGGTCCCAGTGTCTCCATTTATAGGTTGACTGGAGACTGGTGAATTTCTTCTCTTTGAAATCACGTTGTAACCCTTTGTAGTTTTATGTAAATCAATAATTCTTGATCGTAGCTCATCAGAAATCTCTTTTTTCGATGAAGCATAGCTCACGTAAGTGTATTCATCTTGTGCTATCCCATGTCTCCAAAGTCATTTTGTTAACAAGACTTCAGGTATGCTGAAACCTGACCCCAATTAGTTTTTCTGAGGTCAATGACTCAAGGGCTCTCATACTTTTCACACTACCACTGTGAGGACTTTTGGGCTTGTTCTCAATAAAGACATGGAAAACCAAATTTGAATTAATGCAGAAAACCTTGAAATTTCACAACGTTGACACACTTTTTCTCGCCACTGTGTTAACACTTTCCATGATCTCTCACCTCTTAACTTTCTTTTTCTGGTGATTTCTATGGTCTTGCAGCATCTGTGCAAACAGTCACATCTGCCCTCTAAATGTCAGGAGAGTTCTTGCGCAATGTTTACATTCGTCAGCAACGTGTCCTCTCTCAGTGTAATGAAAGCCAGGATCTGGGCCTCCCATAACTCTTGAATTCAGCCCAAGAGCACCTTGACAACCATATTTCAATTCTTCACTCTGCTGCTTCACTCTTGCACTATTGGCTAGATTTTCCCCTTCTGCATCCTTACTGTACTGCACCTTTTTGTAATTGCTTTTCTCCAACTTGCCATAGTGGTTATTTGATTTGAGGGATACATTATGGACTTTCAGGTTTTCCTGCAAAATCTTGTGAAGCACTTGCCAGAAACAGCTCTGAGAGGATGCTAGTTAAACTGGAGGCAAAACGCTGGACTGGTGACTCACTGAGAGGCAAACAAGCATAATAGATCGTAGGACTACTCTGTCCTCCTATTATAGCCTTTCTTGAGAGTGCCTGGTGAAGGATGAGCTAATAATGTGGCCTTCTGCTATTCTTCAGCTTCAACTTCGTGTGTCCATTGTAGTCATTCTAGCTACACAAAGTCTAACAATGGGACTGATAAATGGAAGAATATTTGGGGGAAAGACCTGATTGCTCCTAATATTTACAGTCGATACATATAGCACAATAAACAACTTTCTTTTTTTCCTCTCTGCATATTTGTATACTCTTGGCAGACAAAAGTCAATGTGAAGCCAAAAGACTAAAAGTGGTTGTTATCACCCAGCACACACACGCACACACACGCACACACACACACACACACACACACACACACACACACACACACACACACACACACACACACACACACACACACACACACACACACACATACACACACACACACGCATGCGTGCGTGCGCACATGAGTGAAAGCCTTCTGTCCACAACGCTTCTTAAGGCCAGCACGGCGGGGACTGCCAAAACGCATTGTGCAACCACTGTAATCTGAGAGATGAGAGAGGAGAGAGGGGGAGGAGAGAGGCCTACGCAGGCATGGATCGTCTGGTCCAAACTGACACACTCCACACTCACGGAGCACATGCCAAACCAACAGCGTCCCTTCCAGCGACCAGATGTTGCCCTGTGATTCATTTGAGGAGCAAGAGCAGCCCTGCACGGAGGCAGTGTGCTACGGAGCAGAGCGGTTGGGATGTTTACATAGCAACGGGAGTCCTGTGTGTGTCTAATTACAGGTCTACTCTCCCCCATAGTGACGCCTTTATCTTAACAGTGCTGTCAAAGCAGAGGCAGCCATTTCTGGCACAGTTTGTCTTTCACTGATTGAAAAGAGGCCATGTGTACTGTTATTTGTTTTAACCACCAGTAGAATATGCATTTGATTCTAAATGTTTTGATCTTTTCACTTTCCTATCTGTCACACATTCAGGAAATCCTCAACCTAGTCTGACTCCTACCTGAATCTATGTCTACCATAACTTTTTAGTATCCTGTTAAGAGGAGTGCTTGTGCAAATCCATAGGAGTAAACTGAATCCACTCCCAGCCCCCCCACCCCCCCACCCCCCCAACCACAGTTCCAGTAAGCTAGCGTGTAAATAATTTTTGTCAAAGCCAGTAATGAAAAACAGCTGGAGTGACTGTACGTTTCCATTGTGTTTCACCGCCTTATGAAAAACAAAACACTGCAGGCAGAGGAGAGTAATAGTAGAAAGTGATATCATTGAGGAAAGGTTATTGTTAAAAAAGGGAAACCTACTAGATGACATTTGGAGGTTGATGGATAGTAAATACAGTCGAGCTATCAAAGATAAGTTACATAAAACTAATTAAAAAGGGGAATGGTTAAGATCTTGGATCAACCGTCAGAGACGCTGTTGTCTTTGCGTTCAAATTAAGTTTCCTTGTTGGAGGCACAGATGGTTTTGCTTTACGTTTGATTTCACTAGTTACTTCTCTTTTGGCACATTTCACAGTATGACATGCTTTGGTTTGGTTGGAGATAACCACTAACACGCATCACTAATTCAGCTACACCCAATAACCTTAAGCCCTTTTCTTCTGCGGTTGGGGGTAGAGTCACGTCTGCATGATTCATAGGTTTGGCTGTAAAAGTCAACACTGGGAAGTCCCTAATATAAGCAAAATTGTGTAGAGATAAGTGGTTGCAAAATGTTTGTATTCTTGCTTCAATCAGTGTTAGTTTGTCAGAATTTTGGTTGCCCATCCCTTTGTAGCAATGAGAGCACACATATTAGTTGATGTACCTGGAAAGATGTCTAACAGGAGGTTAATATTTCAGGTAGAGTTCTTCATCAACTCCCATGGGGCCTCACATTTCTTTTGTTTTCCTGCTGACAGACCCTGTCCTATTTATAAAATTACCCTTTGGAAAACAGAATTTCTTCCCGAAAATGAGAGCAGGTCCTTAACTTTCCCCAAATAATAGCTAACAGCTCACTTGAAAAATGCTTGTTTTAACTCCCGAAACACTGTCCTTGGTTTATTTATTGCCTTTTTTTTTCCCCTCCGGAAAAACACACTTGATTTTGTATTTGTTAAGTGTCCACTTTGAGGCCCCCGTCAGCATTTTTTTGTGCATGTTAACACATGAACCAACGTTGCCTTTGACAAGTCATTCTTCATTTTGGCCTTGTCTTTCCTGAAGGTGAAGAACCCTGGAGGTATGTAGCCCCAGCCAGTGTGAAAAGGCTGCCTGCCTGCCCTTTTTCACCCCTGTGGCTCCTTCACACTCAACTCATAGACAGGCAGAAAAGGCCAGCATTTTTCTGGTCCTTGCTTCTGTTGATGGCAATCTGCTGCTCCTTAAAAGACCCTTATGATCACATCTGAGTGACAAGATTTTTATAAAGTATGGAACATCAAAGACCTCTTTCATGACAGCTACAGTATTTGGCAAGAAAAAAAATCCCCTCTTTTCACAACATAAACTTCCCAAAACAAGTTGAAGTTGTTTTAAAATATTATTTGAACTTTGCAGTGGTTTTAAGTGTTGTTTTAGATTCTGAAGGCTTAAAGAAACACAAATTTTTTGCATATTTTAGAGTAGCTTTCATTTGAATTCGATCCTAGCTTCTCTGACAAATACTTTCCTTCACAGCTGGTCTTTCATATTTTATGCGTATTTCTGACAAGGCCAACACTCCAGCATAAACAAAACCAGGCTGATATCAAATGGATCAAGAGTCTTGGACCTCCTGCGTCCTGACTGGCATTGAATCATTATGTGTAAAGATGAAAGGTGTTAGCTTTTCTGTTTTTGTCAACCAAATAGATATCATGGGTGGATTCATATTTATATTTAACATTCTTAACTAGTTGATGCTGTAATTCCAAGTTCATAATTTTACCTGTATAGGTAGGTGTGGTTAGCTTATTTCTGGGGTTCTTTTTTTTTTATTTCATTTTGGCTACCAGTTCTTTTTTTTTTTTTCTTGTTCTTTGATATTATTGGTCTAGACTACACATGTCAGCACCCGACAGTAAAGACCTACAGTGGCATCGCACTTCAGTCATTTACGCATACACTCACTGTCCCAGCTTTCTCACTTCACATTGTGACTCCCGTGTGGGAAAAAGCCTTGTCATCCACTGCCTCAAAGTCATCTGATTTATGTCTGCATTTACTGGAAAAGACAAAGCTACCACAGTTCAGGACTGGTCAAAATATGTTAAATCATGGTGATGGTTTGTCAGCAGGTGCCGGTGCCATTCTTCAGTGCTTCTGAAAATTAAGTGAGCAACATGAACATGTATTACTTTTTAATATACACACTGTATGATCCACAAATGTATCAAAGATTTTGGCTTTTAATTTGGAATAAAAGAGTTCAAGGTCTTACCATTACCAAACTAATTTAATAAAAATCTGATAGCTGTCAATTGATCACCTGTACTGTAGTTAAAACATTTAGATCCATTTATTCATAGGTATAATTTATGCTGTAAGCAAGTGTTAACTTACTCAAGCTCATAAAAACGTTTGCGTGTATTATTTATACTTGCCTTCGGTCTACCGAATTTCCTGTCTTTTAGCTGTTTTTTCAATTACATACCACTACACAAGATTGTGGTGGACAAATGGCAAATATACTGTATTGTGTGATCGTAACAGACTAGCTTGCAGGAGATCTGACTTCTGATTTTACAGTTTATGACCTCCTTGCAGAGGCCAGGCTCGCCCCTCCTTTCACCAGTGCAGCTTCCTCCTCTTTGTGCCTCAAAGGTCCAGAGATAAATCCTTTTTATAGTCGGACCAATGGAATAAACTTACACTACCTTTATGAAGGGCTTTAGTCACTTCCTGTAGTAGTGACTGAAAGTTCAGGGGTGAGTGGGCTGTGCTAATGTAAACGCTGCAGATCTAGTGATTCTTTAGCCCTAAACCCCTTAGGACAATAAGAGCAGGCAGAATGTTATGTTCCCTAAACTGGATTGCGTGGTCCACAGTCCATGGGAATCATACCCTGTAGGAAAAAAGGGATTAAAGGATTGATTTAATCCTGAAGTTCATGTGGGAACTGGGATAACTTAGGTAGGGTAAAGATATAGACCAAAAAGCACTTGGATTTATCACCGTGTTCTCTGCAATTCTTGTTCACAAATACAGCATAATTGCATATATTGTGTTTTTTTTTCCCCCTTCTTTTTTTCTTTTTACGTATCTGCAGACATAGCTACTACACATACTTACTTTAGGATACTGGGAACGCCACGTGTGGATGTGTGCACACTCAGAGTGGGAAGGTTCTGTTTGTTTATCCTTGGAAATGGCTTTGTGGGAATATCAGATTTGTCCCAAACTGGCACACACGATGACATCACTTCCTGTACCCATATCTTGGCACAGTGGAAAAGCAACACAGTGCGTTCTTTGGAAACAGAGGCGTTTATCTCTTGTGATACAGGAGAAAGCTGTATTGATGAATGTTCAAAGCAGGAAGGGTTCTGCCTTTGTAATCTTTCAGCATTAAATTTAGACTTGCATATGCGTGGTCTACGTTTTTGTGGCGACAAAAACAGTTGATTATCAGAACGATCTGAGAGGAATAAATGTCTATCTGACATAAAATTCTTCAGCAACCACTAAGTTGAGTTTGAAATGACTTTCAACAACAAGAACAAAACCATTTGCCATTTTTAGATTTAAAATTAGAAATATTATGCAGTTATTTGTCAAGTATATTAGACTAGGCAAGATTTTGGTGCTGTTACTTTGAAGTAACATTTTAATGCCTTCAGTGTCCCTTATAGTTTTCATTCATACAGGACCCTACCACAACCTGACTGTTTTTTTATCATGTTCATCTCTTAACAGTATTTTGACTGCTTTAATCCACCATAGCACACTGGGTATTTGATCCTGTTGCCTCAGGTACAATTGATTATATAGTAATTTGCAGAGCAAGCCTGATAAACTGCAAATTTATATTATTGCCAACAGTCAGTCCATTTAAAACAGGAAGTCATGACAAGTTAGAACTCTCTGTGTCTGTGCCCATCCATTGTGATCGGGACAGAAAGTGGTCCATGACTTTAATAGGACTTTGTACTAACTGACAGTTTTTCCATTTGCTTTCCCAGCCCAAACCACAACATCTTGAATTGTTAATGTGCTCTTTGCACATGACATATTGCCAGCTTTGACACCTGCCCGTAGTTAATATTTTGGAGAATAATCATTGCCTGTCTAATATATTTATCTGACAATCCACATTTTTGTTTTGTGAATGTCTTTTAAACAGTTTAAAAGGGGAACTTTACAGTAGGGTACGTCCTAAGGTGTCTTTTGCACTGCGAATGCCAGTTAATTTGCTCGCTCGCTTTGGGTTAGTTTGATGTCCAACTGGTCCTTGTTTGTGCAATCCTCGACGAAGACTGTTGCATAGCAGTGCCCATCAATCAAGCTGCTGGAGTCACTGGATGGTATTCAGTATTTAGATTCCTTTGAGTTGAATTTCTCTTTGTTTTTTAGTAATAGAGCCAAACAATAAAACTCTATAATGAGTCTCTTTAATCTTCTTGATTTGACTTGACCACACAGCAATGACGAGATGTTGATGTTGAATCTCTTTGGCTGCATTGGGCTAAAACCATGTTAGATTTTGGTCTTAAAACCTTAATCTGTTACTCATTTGACTTGACACAAACTTCCTTGAAACGATATATTTCCAAATTTGGTACTGGAGTTTCGTCTTTTCACAATTGACTCGGATACAATTAAGGGTAGACTTTGATATCAATTTGATAATACATTTTACATATACCATCATGCTAAAGTCATTTCAGAAATTTGAGCAATGTTGAAGCTGAGGTAAAGAATCTTCCATCTGATTTTATATTTGCAGTCTCTGGTATTGTTGCAGACAGCCTGGTGCTTCGAGGGCAGATTATATTTAAACAGACTTACCAACAGCCTCATTTCCATTTCTGTTTTAGATGTTTGGACTGGCCACAGTAAAGCTAGTAGTAGCTGGCCCGATACAGGCAGCACTCTGCATGGCTGAACAAACAGTCATGGCACTTAGCTGGCAGGACCATTTTTTTTTTTGCTCTACTAATGCATTTATTTTTTTTAAAATTGCATCTTGCTTTGTGTAACTCTTAAAGGTTCTAGGGCTAAACCTTAATTTTCATGTTTGTCTCACAGAGCTCCCTAATTATAAAAGACAGGAGCAGCTTTACATTTGACTCAAATGGCATGTAGATATACTGTAACAACCTGATGGAGATCATATTTCCACCAGAAATACTTCAAGAACAAATTTATTAGTATTGGTTTTCCAGAAACTTGACCAACAAATGAGAAGTCCATATGCCAAATGTATAAATCAGCTGTTTAAAACATCAGTTGTATTCAGACAGTTTTGTTGTCCCCAAATACCAGAGAGATAATAGAGTATTTAAATGGCTTTAGACAACAGAAATATAAAACCAAAGAAATAGGACCTCTCGGAATGACCTTACTTCTCCAAAACAATACCATGCACATTTGAATGCCTCACTTTCTCCCTCTAGTCCAAAACAATGTAAAAACTCACATCATTGCCCCGTGTGTATTGTAATGTTTTGGCTGTCTCCCAGAAAGAACTACATTTTTCTTTGTTTGTCTGGCAGTTGTTTGTTTTTCTCTGTGTGTGAGGGGAAAAAGTGAGTTGGATTGCCCCCCCCCCCCGTGCATTTGTGGGAGTGAGGCTTGATGACATGGCTGTAGCGGGAATGGACTTTGGTCCTTTGGGAGGAAAAGGGAGGGGGAGAAAATACTGATGCATCATAGGTTTTTGCCATTAAGCCCGGCTCCTTTCATCAATATATCAACAAATTTACCTTTTAAAAGATGTAATTTCCAGTAATAGATAATCCCTATAAGCTTGAAAGACATTCCCAAGCAACAAAAACACAAGAATGCACGTTGCTACATCTATCAAATCCTTAATTTCTTTAGCCAAATATGGTAACATTAAAGTGTCTGTTTCTTCCTAACAACAAGAAGACTGTCATACATGGTCTCTGTTATTGGATAGGACACAAATGGAAAACAATAGCTTTTCATAAAAGTCCCCCCCCCAGCTGTACCCTACTGTGTTAGGGTCTGGAGAGAATTAAGAACATTATTTTCTTATCTGTCATTCACTTGATGATTTCCAAATGTTTTCTGATTGCTGCTGGTATCCTGTGTGTATTTCATGTGATGTCTTTCAAATGTGACAGAGCTTTGACACAAGGTCATAGGTCATAGGTCACATGACGTTCTAATGGAAAAGAGCACGAGTCAGACCACAGCACCGTGCTTTTCTGCCACCCTGACTGTATTGTTGAATATGTGAAATCTGAAGTGAGTCACATAGAGGTAAATTTTAAAAGGAACTTTGCACAGGAAGACCTCGGGTTATGGCAAAGCCTGTCAGCTGCAACTGAAACCACATTTTGGGCGAAAAAGAGAACATTGCGGGAAAGGAAATGCAGATGTTACATGCAAGGCTGTAAACAAGTAGAAATGGCTCCGGTCCTTCAATTTTGTTTATGAGAGAAAACCAATTGCAACATGCAACAACATGGAAAATACTAAAATATGTACATTTAAAACCAGTATACACAATTTATTATACTATACCAATACTGAATTTATTCCTGCTGTTTTGTTTTCACTGCAGAACCTTTGTTCCGTAGCCCCTGTGAGCTTTTACCAGTTGGATTGGGACACCCAGTGCAGGCCATGCGGAAAAGCTTCACTGCATTGTCAGGCTGTGCAAGCAGGGGCACCATCAGTCTTCCACAGGAGGTTCACATCGTCAACCTGAGGGGTCATGAAGCAGAAGGAGCACGCAACACTTTGCCAGAAGTGAGTGAGCTAAAATTAAGTCACGCGTTTCATGACCTTAATTCAACACCTCAATAAAAACAGACAGTAAGTTAAGGAGATGGTGATGTATTTGGTATTTACATTTTATAATGTCATTATTTCCTAAAATTGCTTTTTGGGGGTTACTCGAATAACAAACCAATGTGTTTAGGCTGTCAGAAAAAGGCTTCTTTTGCTTCTTTACAGTTAACAGAAGTTGCGCATGTTAGTCAATGACACATTCAGTGTATCCCATTACCAGTTGGTTTTTATCGGACTGATGTCCTTAAATCATGCTTTTTGGCATTGCAGCCTGCCTTAAAGTGAGAGCTCCTTCAGGTTCATCACAGTTATACTGTCAACTACAGGCTTGTGAAAATGTTGAACTGTCCCCCGCAGCCACAGCAGTGTGAAAAGCAGCACGTAAAGACTTGCCTTTGTGGTTTTATTATGTTAAGGTTAATGTTAGTCGGTTCTAACATTGCCAATGCCAAGTATACAGGGACAATGCCTGTGCATGTGTGTAGTCAGGATGACCTTTAGGATGTCACTTGTTCAGAAGGTTTCCTAAGTTCTCTCCAGTTATTGAATTTCCTGTATAATCTTCTCAGAAATCAAAATAAAGTTGAAGGATTTTTGCTGATTTTCCTACTAATATTTCATTGTATCCTAGATAAATCTGAATATACTCTTCAGTTGACTCAGATTTATCAGATAATTAAAGTAGTTTGACCAATAAAACATTCTTCTTTATCTTAAAAATAGTGATAATGTAATGAAATGATTCTGAAAAAGCCCAGTAATCTCTCTCTTCATGCCAATTCATCCAGCTGTTGGTAACCAATCACCTCCATGTTCAAGTGAGGATGTTTGTGTAGGAGGCAGTAATTCAGCTGTTGGTTTCCCTGCCCACAGTGAAGTCTGCAAAAGATCAGTCCTGGTCTAAGTGACATAGGCCTTGTGCATGTAATTAGACAAGATCTTGAAAAAGACATGCAGATTCTCCATTCAGTCCTGAGCTGGCTCTTGATTGCATTTCCACATTCGTGTTGACACAGCGTGACCATTCTGGAAGCTGTTTTGGGGTACTTATCCTTCAACGGAATTGTGTTGCAGGCAACACAGTGAGGCAGAGGATGGCGTTTATAAAATCAACCCAACTTGCTCGAGTTGATCATGAAGTGGAAAATAAGGTTTACAGCTTGAAATGATGAGGGTAACTGACCATATTTGGACAAGGATATTCTGACTGTGAACATTCATCCTTGACCTTTGAAAGTTCATTTCTTCCAGTACCAGTGTTATTCATAGACATCTATGAAAAGATTGCAGTGTGTCCAGTGTTTAGATGCAAGCCAATTTTAAGGAATTATCACATAATTTTACATATAAACTAAAGTGGCATGCATTTTTTTTGTCTGTTTGAGCATTTGTCATCTTTGCAACAATTGAAACGATTTTATCGCTTACAGAAAAAAAAAAGTAGAATTCATCAATTTCCTTTTATTTTTAGGACTTTGAAGTAAAATACAGAATTGAAAATATCTGGTACCTTGACTCAAAGTCATTAATGTAGCTCTGATCTTCTAAATGTCAACATAATTTCAAAAAGGGCATCTCAAATTTGGATTTAGAGTTTACATTTTACCCACGTGAAAGCAAGAACCAGAGTCTGGCCTCTTCACCACTTCTGATGGGGGAGGAAGTCCACAGTTTGGACTGTGCTTGGGTGTTTTGTAAAAAACAGCTTGTAGCACAAGTGGTGCCAGTGACTGATCTGTTCTGGCCTAGCTGTTGGGGTGGAACGACTGCCTGAGAACATGATGTGCCCCAGTCTCAGTCCAGCCCTGAGCAGGTAATAGTCCAGAGCAGACAAAGGGGGTCACATGGTCAATTTCAGACAGTTTTATACACACAGGCTGTCACACATCCTGCAGCTGCAGCGCGTGAGGCCTGCTTCACTTCGCTTCTATGACCATGCGTAAAAGTCACAGCTTCCAGTTTGTCTGTATTTTCACTAAAGACGTGAGAGCAATGAATTGTTTCCTGTCTGCACTTGTGAACCCATTCTGCACGGGTATTAAATAAAGGGTATGAACTGTTATCCACAGAAGAAAATGCACAGCTGGACCTCACTCAGAATAAACATGCTGGCTCCTGGCCAATGTCCACACACACAAAAGTTAGTTAATAAGAGCAGCGGCTGTGCTCAGTGCGAGCTGTGCTCACATTTACAGGAGTGCAGTGCAGTCACCATAGAACCACACATTAGTAGGTGAAAGTATGCATCATTCATTCCCATTTCCACAGATTTTTTTGTAGTGGTACAATCTGCTGAGATGGTCCAGGTATTTTATTTACCTGGACCAAAACAATGAGCTCATCCTGGTTTTTCGATGGTAAGCATCTACGGTATGTTGCGCTGAACCTTTGAGCAGATACAAGCAAGAACAAAACTGAAGACGGGCCAGCCATGACGTACAGTCAACGATAGGAAAGAAAGTAAACAAAGGGGACTTCTGGTATCTGGCATCACTTGGCTTTTCTCGAGTCAGTTTAGCAAAGGAAAACATCAACCACCCTCTTAATCACTGGGAGGCGGAGCAGATTTATCAGCCGAAGCGATCTTTCAGGTTTGTTCCCTGTCATTTTAAATTAATTTTTCTCTTTTTACTAGAGCAGAAAACATGCTGTGTGACTAAACAGCAATGATACTAAGAAGCTTGTTTACAAATGCACGAATATTTTAAATACCTCTAAGCTTCATGTGCTTGATTTTGTTCTGCAAGCAGACAGAATGAAAGCAAATTGTATGTATTTGCATCTATGTATATAGACATATGGAAATTTTCCCCTCCCCAGAAATGTTTAACAAATCATATGGATTATTTAAGCATTAATGATTGGACAAATAGTGAAATAATGATGTAGCAACTCGAATGGCTGTAATTATTTTTAGAAGTGTGTGGCTTGCTCGCATGTTGTTCTTGTTCCTGTATGGTTTTCTCTGAGTACTTTAGTTTCTGCCCACAGCTCCAAAACATGCACGTCAAGTTTGATGAAGAACCTTAAATTAACTCTAGTTGTGAGTGTGTGTGTGTGTGTGTGTGTGTGTGTGTGTGTTTGTGTGTGTGTGTGAGTGTGTCAGTAAATGGCACATTCAACAAAAGAGCAAATTCATCCTTACATTTTTACACAGTGTTCCAATTAGCAAAGGGCTTATCCTAATCAAACTGCAGTCATTGTCCTTCTTCCTGACTCGTTCCCCTGTCTTGACGCTGTCTTCTTTTCTTCAAAAACCCTCCTGTATCACAGCAAGATCGCTATCTAGTCCTTCTTGACGTCTTTTCAGGCCTTCGAGCCGTCCTGCAGTCTGGTGTTGAGCTGACTGCGCTCTGATTATCATCATGGTTCAGGAAAAGAGCTTCCAGGGAACATCTCAATCATGTTCAGATATGTGGGTGGCACTGATATGAGCAGTCAGCAGGTTTTGGTCGGCCTCCTCCACCATCATTTTGCTGACTGAAACGGTGATTAGTAAGAACCTGCAGTAGATCCAGACAGACAACACATAAGCACACACACACACACACACACACACACACACACACACACACACACACACACACACACACACACACACACACACACACACACACACATCAGATAACACTGAGTGACTGGTCCCACCTTTCTCTTTCATCTCTTGCGACATTCCAGACTTAAATGTTCTAAACTTAACAGTTAATGATGTAATGACATAAAGTTATTAGTTGGAAACCTTTTACCAAGTCTGGCTAGGCACACAGTGTCGACTCTTTGTTGCATTCTCTCAGTAAATTTAATTATTATTTCCTGGGAGGGACAGTGTATTCTGAGATAAGTCGAGATATGTCTAATTAAAGGATGTTTTGGCTTCTCTCTGCATCAGCAGGGATCACTTAATCAACTCTGTCAATAAAAGTATAACAGCAGCTACAATGACCAGGCTGCAGGGGTACTGAGCTCTGACTGCAGGGTGTTTGTGCTTGTTTTATGGAAGTATCATGTTGCAGTGTTTATGAAACACTACTGAATCCAAGATTGATGTACTTGGAATAATGAAAAAAAAATTGCACAGTGTAGCTCGGAGATAATGACTCTTCTTCCTATTTATCATCAACAAGTAAATATAGCTGAGCTAATTATGAACTTATTTTGTAATATTCCCATTGTTTATGCATGCTATCACCTCAAATGGCGTGCTCAGTGGCTGCTTTTATTTATCCTGCTACAGCTGTTGTCCCTTGTGCAGGGTGTAGTTTCAGTAATTTGATAGGTTCTCATTTGTGGCTGCTTGCAAATGTGCCGCTTAACTGAAATGGAGACCGTAGCTCCTAATCCTTATGCCAGCCTTACAATAATCAATCACGTGTGGCCTTGTCCTGTGTTGACCTTCTCTGCGGAGTGCGTTGAAGGTAATGAGACCGTGCACATTGGAGTGCAACGTGATCCTCGCAGAATTCCAGCAGAAGTCGTTATCTGATGTTTCTGCACGTCTTCTCTCCACACCCTCGCTGTGTGACAAAATCTGTCGCTGTGAATAGCAGTCTTACCAAACCTTAACAGCCACTCAGTAGGCAGCCATCATGCACACCACCTGCCATTGAATCATCACCATTACTTGCATTGTGCAACCAACCAGGGGCAGAGGTGATACCGTTATTGCCTTTACTATTTACTTTCTTAGACTTGCTAAACCGCTTACAATTACCACGGTGCTCTTTTTCATACCATTGGCAGCTCCATTCCACGGTGTTTAAATTTTCAGGTGAGTCATGTCTCCTGGAAACATTTCTGTCTGGGTTTAATTCCCTCATCTTTTACAACCCCTTCTCTCCCTCATTCTTCTGTCTCGTACTTTCATTTATCAAAGACAAACCTTTAGAGCAGAACCAGATATGATCATATCTTAATAACTATTATTCTCAGAGGAGTGATGCACTGGGTTTATGCACTAAAGAAGAAGCAGGTCTGCATCCATCAATAAGTGATGGTTAGTTTTCATCCAGTTTGCCTCATATCCTCTAATTGTACTGATTTCTGCCTGAGGGGATATATATATATATATATATA
>BJFM01004254.1:0-11251 GCA_016586285.1 Arothron firmamentum | reverse complement strand
ATCTTTAAAATTATTTCTTTGCAGTGTTGGCACAGTACTGATATTTACTGGGGTTTTTTTTTCTTTATTGTCAATATGTAGAATCATAAAAATCCCGTCATAAATTTCTTAACAAATTCTTAGTCATTGTAAATTGATGCTCTGTAATATCTGGTTTAACTTCCACAGCCCCGGCAGTAAGGCTAACTGTTAGCAACATCTGTGACAAAAAGCTATATATTTACTTGATAATTTTGATGTATGAATATCTAATAACAAAAAAAGTTGAAAAATAATCACGCCAAAATCAATCATTAGCACCCCAGACTCCTGTTTGGAGTTGTTTTAAGTGCAGTAAAAAATAAATAAATAAATAAAAAAAACCCTGAAAATTAGACCTTTTTTTGCTCATTTAAATCTGTAATAAATAATGTGCACACCAAAGCCAATTAACAATCATGTCTTCCTGTTTTAGATACAATAGTATAACTGCCCTGAGGGAAAATGACCTTTTAGGACTTGAGAAACTGGAGCTGCTGATGCTCCACAGCAACATGATTGTGGACATTGAAGATAACACATTTCAGGACCTGAGGGCCCTACAGGTAAAACCATTTTTTCCTCTTGGCTTTTGGACAGAACTCCTCGACATCCTGGACCTTAGTTTGTGACACACTGTTATTAAGAATTATTGCACATGATGGGATGTATTTTAGAAATACCATCGTGTATTGTAGAAAGACGATCACTGCAAGGCCTTCATGGTGTATTATGATATATACAGCATTCATTTATGAATAAAGGAGATGTATATCTGATAATTTTTAACATTTCAAAGCACTATCCATATTGTATTACTATAATTTGTCTTGATAATGCCAAAAATATTCATTAGCAGTAGCTGAATTTTCCCATCATCCTGTGGCAGGTCCTGAAGATGTCCTTTAATAAAATTAAGAAAATCAACAAAGGCACATTCAAAGGCCTGAAGAGTCTGATGAGACTCTACTTGGACCACAACCAGATAGAGTTTATCAACCCGGAGGCTTTCTACGGCCTGACTAACTTACAGCTCGTCCACCTGGAGAGTAACCATCTCCAGCAGCTTCATCCTGACACATTCATCACAATGAGACATAACCAGGTGTTCAAGGTGTCCTCAGTCCGAACCCTCCACCTGTCAGACAACCAGCTGGAGACTCTGCCAGCAGATGTTTTTTCAGGGTGCAGCAAGCTGGAAAACCTCTTTCTCCATGGCAACCCCTGGGCCTGTGATTGTCGTATGAGCTGGTTCGCAGGGTGGGCTCAGAAAAACACAGGTGAAGAAAGTTTATCCTTGCTAATATTTCTTTTACAAAGCCTTTTAGAACATTGTGTTTCTATGCTACTAATCATTTTGCATGAGATGGTTGGCACTGTGGTGGAGTCTCAAAGCAAGATGCTTTCCAGGTCAAAACCAGGCTGCAAACCTTTATTATCTGTTGATCTCTTCATGTACTAGAACATGTACATTAGTTTAATTGGAGCCTCATAATTGGTCCTAGGTGTCAAAGAAAATGTCTTTTTTTTTTTAATTCCAGGTTTGTTCAAATGCAAGAGAGACAAGAGGTATCCAAATGGTCTTCTTTGTCCTGTTTGTCAAAATCCTGTCCACTACAACAACAGAAATCTGTTCCTTCTTCCTGTGGATGCCTTCACTTGTTCCAAACCCTGGATTTATCCTCACCTCAAGCAGAAAAACATCACAGTAGATGAGGGCGACTTCACTCCAGTTTCACCCAGGGACTTTATCGCCCCGTTGGGCACCATACAAATGAACCTGTCCAACCAGTTTCAGAGCGATGCCAGTCTATCCTGCAGCGTTCAGAGGCCCTCTGCCTTTGAGAACCTAAACCAAACACTGGAAGAGGAGGAGGAAAACAATGTCATTTTACTCACTGCTGACATTACCTCATATTTGGTGTGTAATGTTGAACATGAACATATTCAGCATCTGTGGCAGATCCTTGCTACCTACAGCGACACTCCCATGAGACTGGAGAGAGGGTCATTGTTGACCAGAAGCCCAGAAATGGTGTACCAGTATAGTGAAATAAAAACAGAGGAAGAAATACACACAAATGTTGAAGCTGAAATTAAAGCCTCCCCTGCGTGGTTGATGCAAGGAGAGGTGAGCTTCCAGCTTGACCGCACCTTTACTACTTACGCAACACTGCACATTCGGTACCAGTCCGTGGTGACCCTTCGTGTGGAAACCGCATCACCTAAGAGGGGCCACTATTCCTGGACTATGATCAAGCGGGATAATCAAACAAAGACTGAGCACGCAGTAGTTAGAGGTGAGAGTTGAGATAACCGGTTATGGTCTACTAGCCTAAATGGTTACCTGGCTTATATTACATAATAATCAGCTCTATCTGATTTTGACCTTAATTAGTACAAATAGTGTATGCTAATATTTGCTTTACTTTATACAGGGGGTGTGGCTAACTTGAACTGTCAAATTCAGGGAGAGCCAAAGCCTTTGCTGGAGTGGATTTTGCCAGATGGCTCGAAGGTCAGAGCTCCGTTCTCAAGTGAGGATAGGAGGATTGTAATCTACGCGGAAGGGAAACTCACTTTAAGAAGTGCAGATACATCTGATGCAGGCATGTATCGATGCATTGCCACAAACTACTTAGATGCAGATATACTGGTCTTCCGATTGATGGTGTTATCCCCTGATGTGGAAGAGGATGAAGTCAATGGCGTACAACTTTCAAGGCCACTGGGTGGAAATCAAGTTTTAGATTGTAGCTCCTCAGGAAGTCCCAAGGGCTCTGTCCAGTGGATACTCCCTGATCACTCAGTACTGGATGTGTCCCATGGGACTAAAACACTATATGAAAATGGGACCTTGGAGATTCAGGGTCTCACTGAACGGGACAGAGGATTTTATCGATGTGTTGCTGCCAATGATCTGGGAGTTGATCTGCTTGTGTCTCAGTTGACTTTGACTGAAGAGAAAACTGAACCGGACAATGAGGGATCAGGCATGACTGATGTTAGCTCAATAGAAAACACGGTCATTCTTGATGAGACCTACAACAGGTCTACTCCAGGATCCCAGGAGGTCCCTCCAGATCCGCCTGAGTCCAGTCATAGATCACAAGGTAGAGGAGATGCTGGAATAACACAGGGAAAAAGAACTCGGCCATTGATAAACAGACGTCTGTGGAGTAAAAGGGTCTTTAATAAAGCTTCCAGGACAATACAACAACAAAAATTTGCTGAATTTGTGAAAAAGGCTCAAAAAGGGTCAGGAGTAAAATCTGGCACAATCTCTAATACCGATGATGATAATGAAACAGGCTCTGCTGTGGATCTTAATGAAGAGCAGCTCATCATTGCTCCAGATAGTCCACTGGGAGTTACAGCATCTGCAAAAAAGCAGCAAACTATTACAACAGAGGCAGAAAATAAAAATACACCAACCGCACAGATGTATGTGCAGCTCGATTCTCGACGTGTAAAATCTGTATACAGAAATTTAGATGAGAGTGATGAGCTAGATTCATCACAAGAAACTCAGATCCAGTTCACAACACAGCCTGCAGAGCCAGAAACATCCACTTGGGGAGCTGTTTCAATTACCACAGATCCTTATGTCACTCCGATGAGCGATAGTGCCGGTCCAAGGGACATAGTTGTTCACACGGCCACAGACTCAGAGCGCCACACATTGTTAGCAACCATCACTACCACAGAGAGTCAACAGAATGAGATAACTTTCCACACCACCCAAACGTTGAAATCCCCACATCTGCTAGCAGGATCCACTGTCATCTCCAAGCAGCAGATCCATATCATTCCAGACAAGAACAACAGAGGTGGTGGCCACAGGAGGATCTTCCATAGTCGCAGGAGAATTATCAAACCGAGTCGGATCACTAATGTTCAGTCTTTCTTAAATCAGCTCAAACAGTCCTCTAACAAAAAGAGCGCAGGAACCACTGGAGCACCAACAATTAAAACAACAGAAAACCCTGTGCAAAAAACTACACTTTCTTATCAGTCATCAGCCATCACAGGTACATCTGTTTCCAAAATTATTCGTGGAAAAATTCCATGGAACAGACTGTTTGGAAACAAAAACAGGGAAAAGATACTGGGAAGGTTTAAGAAGCCTTTGATCAGCCAAAAGCTTACTACTACAACTACAGCTGAAACAAAAACACCTAGCATGATCACAATGCCCACTGATGTGCTCACTATAGCCTCCATTCCATTAAACTCAATGGATGAGAAAGATATTCTGTCACCATTAAGAAACACAGGGAGAAAAGATGGCTCCTCTGGTGATGATTATGAAGGTTTGCCCTCCTTTGACTGTGAGTTAACAACACGGCGACCAGGCGTTAACCAAGTTTCCACTGCTACACCACTGTACCAAAGGTCTTTTACAACTGCTGAAAATCCTTCAGGATTACAGATTCTTTCTTCCCCTCCTACTGTCAGAACACCTTCAGCTGAAAATGTAGTCATTTCATCTGGATCCGGGGGGACACCTGACATTTTGCCTACAATCAGACAGAGGCCTGGTTGGAAAGGACAAAAAAGAACATTTTTTAGAGGCAGACGGCCCTTTAATAGACCTGCAGCTGGATTGCATCCAAGTAAAACAACTAAGGCTTCAGCCACTGGAATTAAAATGGAGACAACCATGCCCCAACGTGGGACATACTCACGCTACAAGCCCTCGAATAAACCAACAAATGTAAACTTATATGACGTAACTTACTGGACCGGCTCTAACAGTACATTAGCCTATACTACAACCAAGAGACTTTTGATTCCTTCCACCACATTAAATCCCACCACCACCTTGAGGCCAACTACCCCTTGGACCAAAGTTGATCACACCAAACCACCAACGTGGAGTAAAAAGATTCAAACTCGCAGGCCACAAGTAAAGGGAATTAATCCTACTTTAAAGAGTAGCAGTTCTCAAGAAAGTAAGGAGAGGCCCCCTAATCTTGGAACAATGACAATTTTGACATTGGAACAAAAATATACCAGTACTCCTGCTACATACAACATAATTAATGCCTACTCTAGTTTTCATGATGCAAATGGGATTGACAGGACAAGTTCTAGTATTCAAGTCCCTGAATTAACTACAAAGCTCATGATGAATAGACCAAAGATAATTGGGGGCAATGCAGGCAGCTACACTGTCCTATCTCATTCAAATGCTTACCTGCCATGTGAGGTTGTTGGAAATCCTCAGCCAACTATAAACTGGAGGCGCTTGTCATCCACCACAGGTATGTATGCAATAACATTTTTTGGCTTTTAGTAGTTAGTTTAAGGAAAAAAACATCAATCTTCAGAAATGGAATTGATCACAGTAATATTATTTGATCCTTTGGATGGATTTTTTTATCATTATCTGGAACAAATTCTCTCTTTATCTCTCTCTCCCAGGAAGCACTATTATCATAAAGGGGAAGATTGGAAAATACGAGGTGTTGGGTAATGGAACACTGTCAATCCACAATACCAACATTAAAGACCGTGGTCAGTATCTCTGTACAGCTGAAAATGATCACGGGATGGATAAGCTTCTCGTCACCCTATCTGTGGTGGCCTACCCCTCACGAATCTTGGAGCCAAAAATACGTCAAATAAAGGTTCTCGCAGGAAAAACTATGGAAGTGACGTGTAAAGCCGAGGGTCGGCCCACACCCTTGATATCCTGGATCCTACCCAACCGAACACAAGTTAGGGGTTTAAACACAGAGAGGGGTAGGGTATCAGTAACTGCTGATGGTGCCCTGCTTATTAAGGATGTATCCATGAATGACAGAGGTAATTACAAATGCATTGCCAGTAACCAAGCTGGGGGCGATATTGCTACAGTCCAGCTGCATGTGGTGGCAGCCCCACCAGGCATTATGGAAGAGAAGCAGCAGCAGGTGAACATTAGGGTAAGTCAAAGCCTATTGCTACCCTGCACCGGGCGTGGCAGCCCCCAGCCAACTATTCAATGGGTTCTCTATGATGGTTTACACCTGCACTCAAAGAAACTCACTGGTAACACAAGAATATTGATACATGAGAATGGAACCCTTCATATTAAGGATGTTACACAAGCAGACAGTGGGAAATACGAATGTATTGCTACCAGTTCTACAGGCTCTGAAAGAAGAGTTGTGACTCTGGTGGTTGAAAAGTCAGCATCTGCACCTCATATCGTAGAGATATCCCAGCGCAAGATGGAGTTATTCTTTGGTGATCAGCTGAGACTAAGCTGTTCCGCTACGGGAGACCCTAAACCTAAAATCATGTGGAGGTTGCCCTCTAAAGCTGTGGTGGATCAGGGGCACAGGTAAAAATCACTGTCAAAATAACTGCTAAAGTAAGAACTTCTGAATGCTTTCAAAATTGTATGACCACACAAACATCAGAGGCCAGAATCATCTTGTCATTTTTGAAGCATTTCTTTTAAGCACTGAAATGTATAGGAAAATAGTTAACCTTTGTAAATCTTTTTAATAGTTTTCATTAAGCCTCACTTGTTTTTAAAGCAGTAATATAAGGGGTAGACATTTTCTACACAAAATGTAGATGTCTTTGACCCTGTATTTTAAGTAATTTAAAATGATGTGGCAGACATTAAACTCTCCTTATTTACTTACACTGTTTCCATTTCTCCAGGATGGGGAGCAGAGTCCAGGTCATGGATAATGGTACCCTTCTTGTTGATAGCATGACTGATAAGGAGGCTGGACATTACCTCTGTGTGGCCCGAAATAAAATTGGTGATGATGTCAAACTCATCAGGGTTAGTGTATCAATGAAGCCAGCTAAGATAGAGCCTAAGCTGTATGAAAAGAAAGAGGTAACCTATGGCAATGACGTGAAGGTAGACTGCAAAGCTTCAGGAGCGCCAAAGCCAGAGATCTCCTGGGGTTTACCAGATGGTACCATGGTCAGTAGCGCTCTTCAGGCTGATGTTAGCAGCGGAGGAGGACGGGCACGGCGTTATACACTTTTTGATAATGGAACTCTCTACTTAAACCAGGTCTGTATTTTTATGTCATCTTCCTCATAGATATGACATCTGAAAGAAAACATTTACAAGTGATATTACGTTTCTGTGTCATTTTTTCACAGGTTAGTATTTCAGAGGAAGGGGACTACATCTGCTATGCTGAAAACCACCTGGGCA
The DNA here is from genome assembly GCA_016586285.1 of Arothron firmamentum. Classification (NCBI taxonomy): domain Eukaryota; kingdom Metazoa; phylum Chordata; class Actinopteri; order Tetraodontiformes; family Tetraodontidae; genus Arothron; species Arothron firmamentum. Next base: position 4,059 of record BJFM01004254.1, on the reverse strand, counting down.
AGGATGAGATGACTATACATATCAGCGTGATGACTGTCACTCCAATGATACATCCACCCAGCCAGACCTACGCCAGGGTAAAACCTGGAGGCAGCATTCGCTTTGACTGTGAGGCTGTTGGGGAACCCAAGCCCAAGATCTTCTGGATGCTACCCACCAATGATGTCATCGCAGCATCTAATGAACGCTACCTTGTGCATGTCAATGGCTCGCTGGATATAAGAGATATGAGAGTTAGCGATACTGGGGAATATGTCTGTATGGCTCGCAATCCTGCTGGAGAAAACAGAAAGGTTTATAAGCTTGACATTGATGGAAATCCACCAGTAATCAATGGCCACAGACAGAACAAGACTGTCATAAAAGATGTAGCAACTAAATTCACTCGGAAATGGATTGACTGTAAGGCAGAGGGGAATCCCACTCCTAGTATCACTTGGATTATGCCTGACAACATCTTTCTGACAGCACCATACTTTGGGAGCAGGATTAATGTACACCACAATGGGACATTGGAGATTCGTAATGTGCGGCCGACTGATACAGCTGAGTTCATTTGCTTGGCAAGGAATGATGGAGGAGAGGCAGTAATGGTGGTGCAGCTGGAGGTCTCCGGCCTGCTCCGCAGGCCAATCTTCAAAAACCCATTCAATGAACGGATTGTGTCTCAAATTGGGAAAGCTATCATTTTGAACTGTTCAGCGGATGGACACCCATCGCCAGAGATTGTTTGGACTTTCCCTAATGGAACGCGGTTTTCTAATAAAGCTGACCATGGCTCTCATTTCCATATACGAAAGGATGGTTCTTTAGTTATCAGACCTGGCAAAGAGGATGCGGGAAACTATCGGTGTGGTGCTAGGAATTACATGGGCTACATAGAGAAATTAATCATTTTGGAAGTTGGCCAGAAGCCTTACATCCGGACAAGGCCAAGGGGTATCATACGGAGTGTATCTGGAGAGCCTCTCTTTCTTCACTGTCTATCTGATGGAAGTCCCACACCCAAAATTTACTGGACCATTCCTGGCGGCCACACACTGAGTCATCCACAAATCTTGGGCCGTCATCAGTTACTAGAAAATGGTACTCTGGTGGTTGAGGATACTACCTTACATGATCGAGGAAATTACATATGTCGAGCTCGTAACGATGCTGGTGAAGCTGTGATCATTGTCCCTGTTGTTATTGTTGCCTACCCTCCAAGGATCACAATAGGGCCTTTGCCCAATGTCAAAGTAGCAAGGGGGACACCTCTTCAACTCAGCTGTGTTGCCATTGGAATCCCGAAGCCGGAGATCACATGGGAGCTACCTGATCGCTCGGTTTTATCATCAACACAACAGGGTCGACCTATGGGTGGTGAACTGCTTAACCCTCAGGGCACACTGATAATCCAGAGGCCTTCCGTTTCAGACACTGGGAGATATAAGTGTTTGGCCAAAAATTATCTCGGTATAGACTCAAAAGTCACATATGTACGTGTGCTATGAAGAAAATAAACACATTGGACAAACGTAAATATCGACATTGACAGGCACAAAAATATCAGTAAAGGTCTGCTTTGTCTTTGTCAAGATGGCCTTAATAGGATGGAGGAATATTATGACCAATGATCAAAATAAAAACTAAGACAAGAAAATGGAAATGGACTCCAAGTTCTAATTTTGACTTTGTAAATTTGTAATATCTTTGGATATACTTACGGATGCAGAATACAGAAATTTCTTTTTTGTTTTGTTTTTTGAAGGCATTACTGAATGCACATAGGCAATTCTTATAAGGCTGAGAAGACACGTAATTTATGCAGTGCAAAAAAACGGGTTCGGGGAGCGTTGCACCAGATATTAAAGTTTGAAATAGTTCATGATTAGCATTGAGGTGGTTTTTGATGCTCATAAGAGTGCAAAGAATGACTTTGTACCTTTTAATGGTTTCCATTTTTACTCTTGAGTGGGCCTTACCCCATCAGTTACAAGGACAACAGGTTATTCTACATGTATTAAAGGCATAAAGAATAACTAATTCCAATAATTCCAAAAAGCTTCATCAAAATGTGTTGTTTTGGGGTTTTTTTTAAATAAATGTTGTGCTTGGCTTGTTTAACACTGGATATTTACTTTCATGTAGACATGCATATTTTTTTACATAATTGAATATGTTGTTACCAACTGAAAGTATTTATTTACTGTGTAGTTTTATTATTTTGATAAGAAAAAAGTATCGGTTGCATACAAGAATTTGCAGCAATGTTATACATTATGCTAATCTATCAAAATACAATACAGTATGTAATTGTAATGTCTACCTATCAGAATCTAAGTTATAATAAAAAGGGTAAGCCTTGTTCTTGTGTCCTGATTTTCAAAGTATATCAGAAGGGTATGAAACAAGAGGACTACGTGCCATTGAGTTGTGGATAACTTTTTAATAGGCTGGAATTGATGCATATTTTGCAGTATCTTAATCAGGAAATGTGGAGATTACTGAGTTACTGATTACTGATTTCTGACAACTTTTTTTATTTTACATCTGAGAACAGTGTTTTAATAGGTAAGTGTGACATTGAAGTGTCATAGAGACATAAAGAGGTCAGTGGTGTATGTCTGTCATCTGAAAACATAGGAGCCAGCCTTACTGAAATGTGACGAGGACAGATGTGAGGACAGAGGGAACTGGATTCCGCAAATTCCAGAATGCAAACTACTGGATCATCTCAGAGAAAAGTGCTCACACTTGTGATCTTGGCATAATAGATAACTGAAGTCTTTGTCGCATGTCCTGCAAGACATCATATGGCCTGTTGAATAGGGATTGAAAGGATCAGATGTGTTTCAAAAGATGTATTTGCATACAGGCCAACTTGGTTATAAATATACAGTATGTATACACCATAGAGAATCCTCTGACAATACATGTTGGCTGCACATTTTACATTTGGGTTTCAGTTTGTTTTTGCTTATAAAATGAGTGTTTAAGGCCACCATGCTTGCTTTGGTAATATGTGAAGAAGCTGAGGTCTGTGCAGAGAGGTAGCAGACGTTTACTTTTGGACTCCTTCGTTTGGAAATGTTCTATTTAATAATATATAAAATTGGTGATGATGTTCCTCCGCGTCGGATTGTCTTGCTTTAAGCGTGGTAACCTACCTGTTGGACTATTGACCGCAGTTAGAGACTGGACGCCAATTATTTCCTCACGGCTTCTCTTTCTCCCTCAGAAGCTCACCACGTTCCCCGTTGGCTGGACATCTTTTTCCCCAGTGCGTCCCCGCTGTTGACAGACCCTGCGAGGGAGCTAAACCCTTTCTTTATTCCTCCTGTGGTGCCACCAGGAGTGTCTTTCGTTTACCTTTATCCGCTCGCCCAATAAAGGGTTGTTTTCAGTTCTGAACTGTTTGGACTTTTTGCATTTGGGTTCCGCTCAAAACTGACTGCAACACAGGTTTAATATTGTCGTAACACCAAGACACGGAAAAGACGAGCTCAAATCGGGTTGTACAGCCACCTTACACCTAACGACGGGGATCATGAGAGCATGTATCAACTTTAGCACGACGCTAAAGATTTTATTCCGAGTTTGGAATTTTGCAATTTTGAAATTTCGTGAAAAGTCCATAGGTGTAAGGCCTGCTTTAGGGAGTCCAAGAAAAAGGTTTCTATGGGTGTTTTTTTAAAGAAAAGAATTGAAGGGGTCAGCTGGAGCCTATCCCAGCTATCACAGGGCAAGACACGGGCACACCCTGGATAGGTCGCCAGCCTATCGCAGGGCTTACACAGCGACAGACAACCACTCACACTCGAACTCACACCTACGGCCAATTTATAGATGGGTATCTATTTAACTGGTTTTTACTTAGTCAAATAGTGACGTGACTGCCATTACAAGAATGTATGTACTGAAAAATCACAACTAGGTAACTACTACAGCACCAAATCTTTACCTCTATTGAAACAGAAGTATCTGACGAGAGATAATATTAAAAGACACTCACTCCTGTGTATATAAAGTGTGTATATTTGTCTTGAAAAATATTTCTTCTCTAAGAAAATGCTGTCA
>BJFM01004253.1:0-14944 GCA_016586285.1 Arothron firmamentum | reverse complement strand
CTTCATCATCGCTGAGAAGTAGTGCCCTGTAAAAACAATACAGATGGTTGACATCAGTTTTAAAGAAGAAGAGCTAATGACAAGTTAATAGAATCTGCACTGACTGCCTAAAAGTTCTGGTTGCTTTTGGGGTGATCTCATCAGCGGATGAGGACTCTTCTGACTCGCTGTCAGAGCCGGTGGCAAAAAAACGAGACATCGCTGAAGGCAGCTGTCAATCTGCAAAAATAAATGAAGTGAGTAGTGATAACCCACATTGTTGACCACATCTTAATAAACGACATAATGTCACAGATTAAGTTAAGGAACGTGCTTTTCTATATGACTTTAGTGTTAAGATGCAGGTGGAAAAATAATGAGAAATGGTGGTGAAGAACTCAACATGACAAATGTGAACATGACATTTATGCTCAAATAATTTTCAACCACTAATAAGGAGCTTGTTTGGGCAATCCAGTGCTGGCACATGTGTTTAAATCTGTTCACAGCCCGCTATAGAAGCCAACTTCTATTTATGACATATTAAGTTTTAACTGTATCCTGAGAACCACCGAGCTTTCTCGACAGTCATGACGAGTTGCACCCTTACACTCGCGGCCACCTATCATTGCTAAAAACATCTAGTTAGGACAGTTGGAGTACAAATTATATAATGTTGGGAAGTAAGCCTCAATAGAAGAATTGGTGGTTGAGATGGCAGATTATAGACTATGATTCCAGTTAGATCCCCAAAATTTTTTTAGCTCGATCCAACTAATGCATGACAAAAAATTACAAATGGAAGCCCTTCAACATGACAGCAACTCTCGCTAGAAGTTGACATCCATCAAAACTATCACCCAGAAACACCAGAAAAATAAAAACATCAGGTAAAGGCCAACCAACACATCCCTAAAAAGTTACATTTATAGTAGTAGAATAGTATCTCGGATATGTGTCAAGAATCAGATGAAAGCCAAATGGTTGGGACATTCATGGGAAGGTTTCTAGATGGAAGCCTCTGCCCCACAACAAGGAACAAACGGATAGTGGTGTAATTTAGTTTGATCCTTTGAAGAGCAAGGATCAAATCCCTACAAATCCTTAGATCGACAGGTTGTCCTGATCTTATTTCTGAGAAAAATCGGGCATGTCCCAACTTGTTCAGAAGTACAACGTAAAGAGGTAGCAAATGCCCAAATCAACCCCCTCGTTTTCATTATTCCTAAACAAAGTTGTTTTATTTTGAGTACAGTGAACCGTCATTTATCGGTTTACGTTCTGAAAATCCGAAGCCGCGATAAGTGAACCGCGTTATAGCGAGAGTTCACTGTATTTCAAATGTAAAGATAACAATGCAAAACCCACATCAGGCCTACCTTCAGTGATTTTATCTGCTACCATATATTTCTGTCTTGTATTTATTGCTGATTGATCCAAGTTGTCTTCAATAGAAGTTGGTGAACATAAAAATAACAAGTCGACCAAAGTGTATACTGCATATGCACGGTGGTAGTACTAAAAGGTTAGATGACATAGCAGGTTGTATGATCAAAGCCCCTTGGCTTTGATCAATGGAAGATCAAGGGCAAAGTCCCTTAGCTCCTTTGATCATCACATTTCTGAGTGAGGCCTGGCATGTCCTAACTTGTTCAGGTGGCTCCAAAATTGGTTTGAAAATGGTATTTGGTCAGTGATGCATCTCCTGGATAATATGGGAAACATTGTACCCTTTGAGATTTTTTGTTGTAAATATAACCTGACTGATAAAAAGCAATATAATAATATTAAAGCACTCCCTTAGTCTATTGTTATGATGGCTCACAATTTGTCTCAAAGTAATGTGATCCTAGCACTCCCCTCGCTTTTGGTGAATGGTCACAATATTACAGATCCCAAACTATCTAACGGCATAATTCGACAGGCCTTTGTTAAAGAACTGTACCCATTTTCATGAAACAGGAATTCAATCCTCCAATCCTTTTCTAAGGAAGAAGTTGAAAAATTGAGATCTAAATTATTTAAACTTCCTATTGCCCCTAAAGCCAAAGAAATTCACTTTAAAATCCTTAATAAAGTATATCCTCTTCTGAATTTTTAAGAAATCGCTTTAGTTTGGACCACACCAATTGTTCGTTCTGTGATGAAGAGATAGAAACCACTGAACACCTGTTTTATGATTGTAAATTTGTTAATGCTTTCTGGGAAGATTTACAGTACATGACTGGTTATTTTCTAAATTGCCCAATCTCTCTATTATACCCAAAGAAAATGTTTTGTATGGAATTCTGGTAAAAGTCATCGCATGACCTGAATGTTAACACATTCATCATTCTCGGTAAATTTTTTATACATAAAAATAGATATATCAAGTCCAAACCTATCTTTTACATCTTTCATAAAGAACTCTGTCATTATTTTTCATCTTTGAAATGTATGGAAAAGAAAAATGCATTGAAACTGTGTAAATTAGTAGAAGAGCTTAACCTTGCTTAGTACCCCTAGCTCCCCCCTTCCTTTCTCTTTTCTTCTTCTGTCTGTACATTTTGTCTGTACATTGTTCCATGGCAAAATTTTTGTATATTTGAAATTAGATAAAGTTATATTTTAAAAACAAACAAAACAAAAAAAACTTGTTCAGGCGGTGTTTCCAACTGCAACCTTCACTTTTTATTAGTAGGTGGTGCCATTGGGCCTTAAACTATAGGGCTTGTTGCTAAAATGTTTAACATTACAAATATGAATGGCTAGAATTATGAGCACATCTTTTTGATAGCTGTCTTTTACTCCATATGCGACAGACCCTAGCCGGATACTTCCTTCAGGAAGAGAAGTGAAAAGATTACCGGCACCTTGTGGAAAAGAACGTAAAAGCGTGTCCATTGTCAGGGTTTCGCAAGGATCATTTGGTCACAGATCATATGGTCAGAATTGAAATAAAAGATTTTTTTGATAGAAAAAACATAAATAATACCAAGCATTTACATTACAGCTCATTTATTTAATATACCTAAAACATATGCATACTTTATAGACCAGCAGGTTATATACATAACACAGTTTATATTTTCTGCTACTAAACAATGACAGAACTGAGGAATTAGGTACGGGATTAGCCATATAACAAACATTACCCATCAGCTCAAAAGATTAAAGGCACGCAAGGTAAAAGGTGGTGAAATTTCAATTGGTATTTACAAGGGGGGAATACTTCAAATCAATATCAGCATTGTGTTTGCTTCATTAGCTCTGTAAAAGAAGAAAACACAACAAACACAACAATTAAAAATCACACTTAAAGCACAATTACCTGATTAAAAAAACAAAGTGTCAGTATCACCTCATACCTTCATTCAGTCTCCTAATTTCTTCTGATTGTTTATTGATTTGCTGTTGAAGCTCTGCACATCTGGCACAACCTGCAAGCCAACGTGAAGAACGGTGAGAGAACAGAAATGACACAAGTCCACTGACAGAAGCTTTAATATTACTTTTAAAAAAAAATATTTGTTAAACAGAATTGTAGCTGAATTCTAAACAACTCCTAAAGTTGATTTGCTTTTCCATCTTTACTGGTGTCCATGCCAACAAACACACAAGAACCTGGAGATGCTCAGCTTTTACATAATTTCCAGAGGGTTTAGTTTGAAAATACTCCATTTATAATAACGGTAACCCATTAATCAGCTAATAGTGGAATGTATTGCTGTCATGATGCTTCATGCTTACTCTGGATTCGAGGTTTAGGTAGCCCAGCTTTGTGAGTAGCTTCAGGCTGCTTCAAGGTTCTGACTCTGCTGACAGTATTGCATGAAGATGATGCTTCAGCAGCGCTGGCTGGGCCTGCAGCATCTGAAAGCATGTGATAGAGATGATTTAGGAATATGAGTGTGACCACCTGCTGTGAATAAGCAATACAGTCCGTTGAATGCTCAGCACGATCCTCACTCACCAACTCATTAAGGGCAAATCAGTTCTTACCCATTTTCTTTCTCTTGGCTACAGGTGGAGGTTCGCCTCTGGTTAAAAAATGTTTCTTTCCTTGAGAAATCTTTGTTGGAGGATTTGTAACTTAATAAAACGGCAGAAACATGACACAAAAACAGTTACTTTCAAATAAAAACAATATAAAAAATATATAATGTATAAAATTAAAGACTGTAAATACCAAGGCAACAAAAAAATCATGCTTTAACACAGGGATGCCCAAGCCTATTCCACAAAGGTCCGTGTGGCTGCAGGTTTTGTTCCAACCAGGCAACAGCGCACCAGACTGAACTCATTTAATCAACTGATCTGAGTCTTCAGACAGCTGATTGGTCAAACTGTGTGTGCTTGATTGGTTGGAACAAAAACCTGCAGCCACACGGACCTTTGTGTAATAGGTTTGGGCATCCCTGCTTTAACACACAAATGTAGTGTTTTATTTTAACCAACAGTATTTATAACAGTACACTGGCATGTTGATATATTTAGATTTGCATCAAATATTTAATAGTGCATTGTTACGCTGAATCTACTACTTGGAATCTGCATAAATCATGACTTCATACCGTACTGTTCAGAGTACCTGTGGGACCACGAAGTTTGTCAGTGCTTGAGGAAGCTGCTGCGTTATTTTTGCCTGAGGGAGCCTTGAGACCTTGTGCTGCTCTCTGAACGCCTGTCTCTATGCCAGTCAGCCGTGGATTTGGGAGGCCATTGGGCTGCCTGATTCCTACAATAAAATTAATTCATTAGTTAAAAAAAATAAAAAGCGAGGAAAGGTTCACGTGGGTTAGATAGACAGTTTATTAATCTCCAAGAGAAATTATAAACATTATATATTGATTAAAGTCCATTATTATTTAATCAATACATTTACTGTATAATAAAATATACTAAACTACCTGTTGTTGTTGGGTGTAGGTTGTAGACAGGTTTTCCAGTGGGCTTAAACACAAGAGAACAGAATGTCAGATACATGCAGTGTCCATAGATATGAATTAATCTGGTTCATAACCTACCACCTGGGATGGATCAGTCTTCCTCAGAGCTGCAGCTTGTGTTTTTTGCCTGGTTACAGGTAGACCTGACGCTGACAGATCAGGCCGTCGGGGAAGTGCTGAGGCCGATTTGTATCTTAGCAGCTGGGAAGCAGTTTTCAAAGGAGGTAGCACGGATTTAGTAGGTAGGGCCAAGAATGTTTTTCTGTCACAGACAATGTTTGATGGGACTTCTGCCCGCACCTGATGGTCTGCTTTACTGGGGCCATCCCTGTATAGTTTCTTCTGTGCTGCCATTGATTTGCACTCTTCGCGTTCTGTGCTGAAATTGAACATTTTGCAGGTAACCATAGGTGTGGATGTAAGCAAAGCGTCTCCCTTTAAATCTAGTGTGTCATCCAAATTGAACGTGTTGGCTTTACTTTCAACTGTATCTGAACTATGATGGCCAGAAGTGTCGGGGAAACCATCCTTCATGGAGAGACCCAAATGAGAATTGTCTTTAGTATCAAACTGAGCAGCTACAGAAGCTGCTTCCACCGCTGGATCTGATTCAGTCTCACGGATGTTGATTTTCTTGGAGTCAGAGTGTGCACCTGTAGTCTTGTGATGTTTGGTTGTTTCAGAGGGGAGAGCTTCAACACAGCCCTGGTTGGGGGACGTAGCAGAATGACAGATCTTTGGTGGAGATGGCTTGTCCAAAGTGCTATGGCGACTGTCGCTTGCGCTTGTTTCTGATATAATTATTGTGCCATTGTCTTTGGGTGGTTTCATCGTGAACGTGTTGTTCTGACTGTTCACCTTTGTAGCACCATCTTCCCCCAAGATAGTACTTCCAGTTGATTTTTGCAAATTTTCAAAAGTGGCATTTTGTAAATTACTTGGCATTCCAGATGAGAAATTCTGAAGAGAAGATTCACTAGTGTTTTTGGACTGAGTGGTAGGCTGATTATTCACATCTTTCTGACTTTTGGAGCTGCTTCCATTGGATGGTGAAAGATCCTGCGTCTTATTCTGAGGACTCAGTCTCTGAGCTGTGCTGTCTGCAGGGACAGATGTAATCTGATTGGCATGTTGGACAATTGTAAATGTGCAGTTTACAGATCCAGTTGGTTTTGGGATTTGTTCAGACAACATACTGCTCAGCTGACTAGTCTGCTGCTCTTGACCATTCGCTGTCACGTTAGTCGAAGTGGCCTCAAGATCGCAATGAGCCTCTGAGGTAACGTTCTGTGAGCTAGTGTTACACTGTGTATTCTTAGTGTGTGATGCAGCGCAATGAACAGACATGTAACTGGAGGAGCTGATATCTCGAGTAACATTAATAGGGTGGACACCAGGTGTGCCCTCAGCTGATGTTTGAATCATTGCTGTGCATTGTCCACTGGACTCCAATGAAGGCCGACTGTCTTCCAAAGCACTTTCCATTGAAATATCTTGAGTTACCCCTAAGGAAATCTTTGGTGTGTTAATAACTACGCACTTGTCTGACTGTTCACAGAGAGAGCTTGTGGTGTCCATAAAGTTTGCATCAAGAGTTCTCGACACATCACCGTGAATTTTGTCCCGTGTAGCAGGAGCAGTCTCGGCCACTCCACCCAGTGCTGAAGACGGGAGGTTGTTTTGCAAACCACTCACTGGAACATCCTGCTTGACCTCCAAGGGTGGCATCTCACCTTTAGGTGAAAAGTCTGAATCGTGTGTAACATCAAGAAGAGTAATTTCTGGGAAGTATCTGTCATCCAACCAGCGCAAAGGAGCATCAACGTTTTCAGGAACATCAACCATCATGCTGCGTTTTCCTGCCATCATCTCACCTTTGGACACTTCAGCAACTTGGGAGTGGTCTTGTGTTGCATGAAAGACTCCTGAAGGATGTCTGTGCTGTGAAGTCTGATGGTGATTTGAGCTTGTTTCTGACACAGTTCTTGCACCAATCTTCTTACAAAGAGGCTTTCTATTCGCAGAGTTGGTTTGAGGGCAAAATGTTTCAGCGCCCTTAGACTGAACGAGATCAGGGTTCTTATTGTTTAAGGGCATGGGACTGTTGAATTTGTGCATAAAGCCAGCCGTTACTGGTGTAGAAGGCATGCTGTCAGGAAGAGCTGGGTCAAGTTTAGACAGCTGGTCTGTGGTATCACAAGTAACATCAAGGAAAGTAATTTCTGGCAAACATTCATCAACCAACCAGCACACAGGAGTATTACCATCCCCCAAAGAATGTATTGAAAGGGTACGAGTGATGTCAATGTTTGAAGACTGGTTGGAACCAGTTACTCTCTGGGAATTTGGGACTGTATCACAAAGGGAAAGGGAGGGTGCTTTCAGTTTAGAGCTATTTACAAATGTTGGAGGAGAAGAACAGTTGTGAATATTTAATTGTTTCAAAATTGGTGTTAAAGCAGACGGAAAGCCAGAAAGTCCTGTCTTGGAATTTCCACTTTTTGGTGCCGGGGTTGAAAAAGCAGAGTGAGGATCATTTTGTCCACTTTGCAGAGCAGAGGAAGACCCTATCACAACTCTATCTTGGTCCTTGAGCTTAGAAGTCCCAGGAAAAGCAATAACCCCAGGTGGAACATTTTCACAGTATTCAATATCTTGAATTTCCTTGACAGGAGAGATTTGTACTGTTGTCTGGTCGGCCATGCCAGAGGATGTATTTGTAGTATTCTAGAAAAAAAAAGGGATTTACTCTATTATCATTATGGCCCCAGACAAAATACTAAGATGTCAGAAAACATAAAAATTTCAGGAAAAATTCACTTACATTTCTTGCTGGCTGCCTGTGGATAAGACAAATAAATAAATTTAAAAAATTATATATATATATATATATATATATATATATATATATATATATATATATATATATAACAAACACCATCTGAAATTGGATTTGGTATATTAGCCTAATATGTCTTTTGTTCATTTATTTTTCTGGGCTTATGGAAACAATAATTAAGTACTTCCATAACAAACTGCGATAAGTTCTTCCCCTTTTCCTGAGGATAGTTTTAGGCATTCAAAAACCGAAATACGTCATGCCGATGTTGACAGTTCAACTGCTAAAAATCATCTCAAGAATTGTGACAAAAATGATCGTTGGCAAAATGTATATTTTGACTTACCAAATACACTTTTGTTGAGGATAGGATGAGATGTTGATATTGTTGCTTATTTCCTGAAATTCGGTGAGTTAAAAGCAATGTCAAAAAGAGCTAAAAATCATCCTATGGAAGACTCGCTCTGGTTCAAATGACTATTTCCCTCGCGCTGATCATAACAACCAATCACAGCCTCGTTTCTTCTTCTTCTTTTTCCATTTCCTGTCTGTTTTATGCAAAATAATTTTAATGTCGCCCCCTTAGGTCTGAAGTTATTATTGCTTCTTCTTCTTCTTCTTCTTCTTCTTCTTCTTCTTCTTCTTCTTCTTCTTCTTCTTCTTCTTCTTCTTCTTCTTCTTCTTCTTCTTCTTCTCTGGGTTTTCTTGGAGGTTGGCAAGAAACGAATTGGTGCATTACCGCCACCAACTGATGTGGAGTGTGAATCCTGATATTTACTCAATCTTAATAAAAAAAAACCAAACAAACAATACAAAGGTGTCTATATCCTGCTAAGAGCTTTTATTTCTCTTAAATACTGAAACAGTAGTTGAAATTTCTTTCTTTCTGACTTTCTGACAAAATTTCTACATTAAGTTGGCTTTTAGTACTTTTAGGTTTCCTGAGCAAATTCCTTCTTTCTGCCTCATATTTCTCACACTCAAATAAAATATGCACCAACATTTCAAATTTCAAGGAACTACACCTACCTGTTGCACGGTTCCCTATCTTAAATAATGTACTATTCAGTCCTGTGTGTTCTAATCTCATTCTTGATATCATTCTTTGTTCATTTCATTTTCTTTCTGCTCTCCTCATTTCGCCAACTTTCCTTTGTATTCTGTAATACCACCTTCTTTTCCTCTCTTCCCCCATTGCTTTTGTCACCCTTCCTTTATTCTCTGGTTGACGATATCCCTCACTTCTGTTTTGCTGAGATTAATTACTAAATCAATGTTAATATACTTTGTCGCCTCTTTTGCTTTCTCGTCTGCTACCTCATTACCTCATTCTCTATTCCACTGTATAGAGAATACATATATATATATATATACAACACAATTTCTATATTAGACGCTTAATATCACATTGAAGATGTCAAGATGAATTAATGTACTAAAAATTAATCAAAATACTTTAATTTATTCTGAATACATTTTCTGAGCTCTATTATTAAAACTTTTAGCAGGACAAATGTATACAAATGAAATAATAGAACTCTATCAAGGTTAATTTACAGTCCTTGAAACATGAAATTTTTGCATTCACATATTCACAAAAGTGCTACAATTCATTATCCCTGGCAGTTTTCTTTAGTTTAGTCTTTAGCTCTGACATCAGTGGATTTCCGAATCTGGAAAAACGAGAAAACTAAGAATTAATATGCTTTTAGTCATGACAATTAATACAGTATTTAATGTATTAATATACATTTTTCAAGCGTCTTTCACAGGTCTCATGGAATATTTACCCTGGTTGTCTTGGTGGCATCCATTTAGGTTTGTGTTGTCCCTCATCTTCAGAGGCTTTGCTTTGGCTCTCTGACTTTGGCTCAAGTTCCTGTGTGAATGATGAGGAAGGTTAATAATTTAATTTAATTGAGAAAATGGTAGAATTTAAAAAAATTTTCACCTCTCTGGAGTAAGTGGAAGTGTAGCATGTGGGAAATTAACATCTCTTACCTTTGGTTGTGTCTTTTTCAAAACAGGCAAACCTCCACTGAGACCTGAAAAAAATGTGTGTCATTATTTTCAAACATACTAATGATAACTTATAACTGAACTCTCAGCTGGCTTTCTGTTTGTTACAGATGACATACCAGGTAATTTTATTCCAATGCCCAAACCTCCCACAGGAAAACCTATGGGCTTTTTAGCTGGTGGGTGTGACGGTGGTGTAGGATTCAGCGAGGGTGTATGCAACAGTGAGCGGGGATCTTTCGGTGGCCGCACTCGTGGGTTTTTAACAGCAATTCTTGACTTTTGTGGAGAAGAATCCAGCACAGATGCCTGTGATTGACCACAGAAGCAAAGGACACATGTTCAGTTTTACGTTGACTTTTCATATATATATATATATATATAGATTGTGGAACAATACCTCCATCTGATTTCTGGAGCCTTGTGTCAGATGTGTTGTCACCTGAGTCCTGTTTAGTCTTGGTAGAGCATCCACATAATCTTCTGACAATCCAACCTGTGGTGTCCCCATTAAGGACAGTTTCAACGCCCTTGATGACTCAGTGCCTCCTTGTGATGCACATTCTGTTGAGACATTTTCCTCTAATGACGCCTCGGAGGAGCTTCTGGATGGCCCTGACCCTGCATCCTCTACTTCATCTCCAGAGTTGGCTGCAATGTCTTTCAGAGTGTCCTCATTCCCTTTTGTCACCTGGACAAAAGTTTCCATCTCTGTTGAAGACTGGTCTGCTATCTCAACATCAGACTGTGGCCGAGACTCTTCATTGAAATTTCCCTGTGATTCCACCATTTCCTGATTTAAATGTCCGGCCTCTCTCGGATGTGATTGCTGTATTTCTGAAATTTCCTCCATTGATGTATCCAGAGATTCGGTTGTAGGTCTTGGAATAAAAACTTTAGAGACATCTGACTCTAACATATCAGAGGTCGTACCTAGAAGTGACCCAGTTATATTTAATGTCCAGAGCCGGCTTTCGTCCTTCGGTGCTCTCAATTCACAGTGAGTGTCATCCCAAGAGGTGGATTGTTCGGTACAAGGGGACGTTCCTGAGTCACTGCTGAATTCAGGTCCTCCAGACTGACTCCGTTTCACAAACGGGTCTTTCCTCTCTGTCAGATCAGATGAGATTTCATCCCCCTCACTGGTCAATGGCTCCATCTCCCAACCCAGTTGCTGTCCAGGCTCAGGCTCTTCCTGCCATCTGACACCATCAGTGTCCTGTGGCAAAAACGTCTCTATCCACGGGTCAATGGCCTCCTCATTCATCACCTCTTGTGCAGTGTTCAAACTTGTTTCTTCTATGTAAGCCATTGTCACCTGCTTTTCCGTTTCCTCTGCTAATATCGCAGTCATATCTTTAGCCGTGGACTTTGAATTATTGCTTATTGCTTTTGATTGTTGTGCCTCAGACTCTCCAACCAGGTTGTTGCCACTGTTTGTGTTTGACTCTGACAAACTTGCTACTGCCAAATTTAAGATCTGCTTCTCATCTGTGCTCTTTGATTTATCTTTGGCTACAATCTTATCATCTTTGAAGCCAAATTCCTCCAAATTTAACCCTACATCTTGCATTTCTGCTGTGTTCTCTTCTAAGCATACAGGTTCTGTCCCGACCTCCTGCCTCACCCATCCAGATTCACTGAAGTCTTCCAGTAAACTGGGGCTCCTGCTGCTCGTTTCTGCCATCTCCTGCTTTTTATCTTCAAAGAATTTTACAGTTTTGTCAGTAAACGTGACCACTTCCTGTGTCTCCTGATCACCTTCACACGCATGATCTTCACATGCATCATTTTTCTCAATTTCAGCCAAAAACTCCTCTGTTCCACCTTGTAACTCCTTTGTTGTTGGCTCAACTTCTTTTCCCAGGTCTTTGATTCCAGTCCTCATGGCATCAAACAATATTTCTTGCTTCCCAGATTCAACGAGTGGTGGCTGGTTTCCTTGTAGCGGTGCAGCGTCAGTGAGATGCAGAAGTCCAGGGTGGTCCCCTGAAGTCAAATCGGAACTCTTCTGAATATAATCTTTGTTTTGTTGTTCCTCTTCCACGCGCTCTGTCAACAGCAAATCGTCAGATCCTGTGCTAGGGCAGTTATTTTGCACACTCTCCTCTGCTAAAAACACAGTCTGGCATTCTTCTGGGTCTCGTACTTCCAGAAACGTTTGTGTTGTATTTTCATCTTGCCTTTGCTCATTGTTGCATTCTGGAACTCCCCTTTGTACTTCCTCAGAAGATGGAGGATTGAGCCCCTGTGATAGTACTTGCTGGCCTTCACATATCCCTCGGAGAATACTTTTCAAAACCTCTCCATGTGTTTCCTGTCCAACATCATTGACAGAGTTTACTGTAACCCAGGCGCTTGCATGTGATGTTTCCCTGTCACATTCTTCATCTTCTATTTCACTGGAGTGTTGCTCCTGTTCTGTTTGAACTTCATGGAGGAATCTGTCATTTACAGAACAGTGTGGTGGTGGCGACACCTCAGGATTGCCATCGCTCGTCACGCCACTCCTTTCTCCTTTAGCGTCATTGCTTTGGATCCCAGTGAGATTAGCTGCTTTATCTGGTTTGCCAGAAGTGACTACCTGAGCTTCAGGCAAAATTCCATTTTTGTGATGCAATTTGTTACCTGCTGACTGTTTAAAGACAAAAAGCTGGTTTCTGACTTCTTGTTCACCCACAATTGACTCTCCTTTTTCAGATGCCAGGAATTCCACATCAGCTTTCCTCTGCAACCCTTTCTCCTCTGTGTCCTCTTCCTCCTGCCTCAAGCATAGATGTATGTCACAGTCCTCCTTCTCCCATTCTGCTTTGTCTCCATGGGACATTGTATCGTGTTCACCTTCTGTTGTTTTG
Organism: Arothron firmamentum; assembly: GCA_016586285.1. Classification (NCBI taxonomy): domain Eukaryota; kingdom Metazoa; phylum Chordata; class Actinopteri; order Tetraodontiformes; family Tetraodontidae; genus Arothron; species Arothron firmamentum. The sequence goes on along the minus strand of BJFM01004253.1, from coordinate 2,324 downwards.
CCCTTGATGGATGTTTGGTCCTCTCTCTGCTGATGACCTTCTGTCAATGCTCTTGCGGCTGATTCCTCAGCACCAGTGTCCTCTTTGCTGTTGAGTGATCTGCTGTCGAGACAGCCACCATTCTCCTGCATCTCACCCCGTCCATCTGTGTGCAAGCTTTGAATTCTGTCACCTTTTTGTTGGCCGTCTTCCACGTGGAATCGCTCTACGTCCACTGTTTGGGCGAGGTCTCCCTCCCTTGTGTCATCACCTTTGATGGATGCTTTGTCCTGACTGTCAGTCAGCTGGGTTTTGCACTGTGTCTCACTCTCATCCTGCTGTCCATGGCCTTCTGAGGAGCAAAGCTCCTGGGCAACAACCGGGCGAGGTGAGCTACGCTCAGTGAGTGTGGTAAGGGGCTGCTCTTCCTCAACTTCCTTTTTGTTAACTTCCTCCTCCGTGTGGCCACATGCTGAACACTCATTGTCAACAGCAGGTTCCCGGTAGGAGTTTAGCTCATTTGTAAAGTTGTCACTGGCCTCCGGTCTGAAAAATCTGTTGATGGCTCCTGTTATATAATACTGACAACACAGAAAAAGACAAATTTAGTCTTTTTCTTTATCTGTGGAGCTTATGTTATCTCTACTGAGCAAAAATACCAAATATTATCAGCCAAAATGAGGTAGGCATCTTATCAGTGTATCTTATTTTTAGTGTGTGGCTGTGTGTTTAAGCTTATGCAGTTTGAGAAAATCTTGCAACAATACTTTTGTCACAACACACAAAGAGCTTGGGGAAGGGCCTTTCCTGTTACAAACTGAAAATGCACACACATGTAAGTGACCATAAATAGTCTGACTTCTGTGGTAACATTTGATGAATCTACTTCCGCCAGGTTTTAACCCAACTTTGTCTGCTGTTTAATGCCAGAAAGGCAGCAGAGAATCAGTCTGGTTTAAGGAAAATGTACCAAAAAAGTGAAGATCAGATTGCAAAGAGAGAGAAATCGATATAGTCATGAAAATGCTGGAATGTAATAACCAGCTCCCTCAAAGTAAAAGTAAACATTTATATTTTACCGTGAATTAACACATATGCTGGTGGGGGGGAAAAGATCTGGTGAAAGGAACTTGTGAAATGCTTTTACTTTATATGAGGAAATAATAATTGCGCACACACACACACACACACACACACACACACACACACACACACACACACACACACACACACACACACACACACACACACACACACACACACACACACAGGCAGACACAGACTGTAGGGTTTAAAACGGTGTGAGAACATATATAACATACATGAATGATGATAAAACTCACCCACACTGTCCAGAAAGTCCTCCCAACACTGGACGTTGGGCCTTCAATGTCCATCTTCAAACTTCCACTTCTTCTCTGACTGTGACCATCTGAGTCCGTGTGAAAATGACAAAAGTCGTCTGCTTTGTTCTGCTTGTCCCTAGCCGGCTCTGAATGCACACATCTCTGCCACCATCCGGGCTGATACTCACCCTTCAGTTCCTTATTCTGACATGATATACAAGCTGTGTTATGATGAGGAAGAGAGTGAAGTGTGGTGTATAAAACTTAGTTGCAACACATTTTGCAGATGTGTGCAGACACTCAGGCCACAAGGATGATGCTTTCTGACCTTTTAAAACAGAGCTGCTTTATACTGCTTTATAAGGTGTTGGGTTTGTGCCATACTCAGAGATATGCTTAGATTTTAACAGGTTAAAACTTTTATCAAGCAAGAATATTTCTTTTAATCCCTGATGAAGTGATAACTGGGTTATGAGGTGCTACTTAATTCCAAGTAGTAAAATTATACATAGGTATATGAACTGAATACCACCATTTTAAAGTATAATAGTCTTGTATAAGATTTATAGTATTGTATAGTATTGTAAATCTCTACATGCATTTCTTAAAACATTCGGCATGCCACTTAATCCATAAAACATTTTGGAAAAAGGTCATATAGAATCTATAGAAATGACCTTATGCTTTCTGGTTACAAATTTCTATCAGCTCAGTTTAACCACACCGAATCACAAGTACGTCTCAAAATGGGGTCACTTCTCAGGAGTGACCCCAGCACCTCACAGCATTTTTGTAAAAACAAATAAAAAAAAGATCACAGTGGAATTTTGCAAACTTTAATGTAGAAAATGATTAATTATATATGATAATAATAATAAATAGACATAGAAAATCAGGAAATTGGAAATCCTACTGAACTACATACAGAACTATAGATATAAAGATTAGTATGTATGTATGTATGTATGTATGTATGTATGTATGTATGTATGTATGTAT
>BJFM01004242.1:7038-27492 GCA_016586285.1 Arothron firmamentum | reverse complement strand
ACAGACAGACAGGCAGACAGGCTCCGCCCAGGCCGGTTCTCTGCGGGTACCTGAGGCTGTCCTCCAGCGAGGCCACGCTCTCCTTCAGGGCTCTGATCTGGGCGTCCCTCTGCCTCAGTGACTCCAGCAGGTAGCTGTGGGGCTGCTGCGCCTGCTCCAGCAGCCGCCTGGCCGCCCGCAGCTGCACACACAACACACACAATGAAAACTGTTGGCCGCTGCAGCCAGGTGAGGCTCACCCGTCCAGGTGAGCCTCACCTGGCTGCAGCTCCAGGACTGAGCTTTGCTCTCAGGCGCAGCCACAAAGCAGGAATGCAACCAAAGGTCAGACTTCACAACCTGCTGCGTGCACGTGGTGCACGTACGTGGTCTGAAGCAGGGTTTGGCCGTGGGGTTGAGCAGCAGCTGAGGTGAGGGCGTTGCTCCTTCAGCAGGCAGCCAGCGGGGCTGGGCGGCTGCTGACGGAGTGGGCGGTGAACAGCCTGCAAGTGACTAAAACCTAGAAAATTCCCTCTTCACACGTGGTGAATTTCAGGCTGTTCCAGGTGGAAGCCAGTCAGTCAGGGCTGCCAGCTGATTGGCTGACTGGTTCAGCCGACCAGCCCAGGCTGACACCAACAACCCCTGTTGATGCTGTCATCAGTCTGTAATACCGGCTAAAAACCAGCCCTGCAAGCACAGACACAACACTGCCATTCTGACAGTCCCACTGCTACACACACATGCACGTGTACGCGCACGTGCCCGCGGGCTGCTCAGTACAACAAAGGCCTTGATGAGTGTGGGGGGGGGGGCACGGCCGTCACGCTGCGGGGCTGGGGCTGACTGAGTCAACAGGTATGACCAGAGCAACACCTCTGCTGCTGCTGCGGTGGAGCGGGCGGAGCTGAGCTCTGGGCTTCTGGGACCAACCAGGCTCTCTGACGCCCCGCAGCAGGTCCAGGGCGGAGATCTGAGCCTCCTGACAGGAACAACAGGTCCCTGACCCCCTGCAGGAACCTGGACCTGAGGATCCAGGAGCAGGTCCAAACGGCTGAGCAGAGAGGATGAAGGAAGGCAGAAGCAGTCTGCAGGCAGCAGTCTGTCGCTGGAGCCGCTCAGATCTGCGTGATCAGCAGGACTGAGCGGCTGGAGCTGACTGCCTGCCTGCTCACAGCAGCCGCTAAGAGAGATCAGCCAGGCTGGGAAGGCAAACGTGCGCTGCAGGTGCCAACACGCCCGGTTTTAATTCCGTGAAGCAAAGTTAAGCCCAGCACTGAGCGTCTCCAGGCAGGACTCCACACTCACGTGTGTGTGTGTGTGTGTGTGTGTGCATGCGTGTGTGTGTGCGTGCGTGCGTGGGCGTGTGTGTGCGCGCGTGTGTGGTTACCTCCTCAGAAGCCTGCTCAGACTCTGACCTGTGGCGGTCCAGCTCTCTCCTCAGGGCGGTGTTCTGCCTCTCCAGCTGCAGCAGCCTCCGGGCCAGGTGAACGCTGGCACAAACGGTGGAAATTCCAAAATAAGACAAGAGCAACAAGTTCGCGCCCGTGTTTGCCCCAGCGAGGAGCTCCTGGCTCCTGTCAGGCCCGGCCCGAACCAGGCCGGTTCCACCGCTGGAGCCGACAGCGGGTCCGGGCTCCACCACCCGGCCTGGCAGAGTTCAATCGGAGCTGCACCTCTGCTGGAGCCTCCGTCTGGCCGCGGTGGGGACGTTAGCGCCGTAGCCGTAGGAGAAGAGCACTCTCTCAGCCTCGTCCTCACCCTCAACTGCGACACACAAACACACGAGCACCACGTGGTGTGGACGGCCTGCCTGACCTCTGGGTGACCTCTGCAGCGTGGTCTTACCCTCGGCAGCCTGCACGGTCACCTGGTCCAGCTCCTGCTCCAGGAGCTCGTAGGCCTGCAGCCGGGAGGCCTGCTGGGCGTTCTGAGCCCGCAGCTCTGCCGCGCGCTTCTCCGCCGACGTCTGCAGGCTGTAGAACTCCTCCGTCAGGAGCTGCAGGACACGCAGCAGAGCGGCCTCTCAAACATCTCCCCAGATGTGCTGCAACGGCGCATTTCTGTCTAATGACTCTGCATCGTGGTGTCATCTTTGACAATCAGTTGTGTGGTGACACCCAGGTGGAGGAGTCCTGCTTTGCACGGCCGTGCTATCCTCCGCTCCGTGCACGTCCACGGGTCATCCGTGCGCTCGTGTTTTCCACGCAGGCGTCACGGTCAAAGGAAAACAGTGGTGGCCATCCTGAGCTGAAGCAGGAAAGCACCTCTGCAGGCCTGCGCCTCTGCCCGGGACCATCCAGCCCAGCTGTGGGGGTGTGTGTGTGTGTGTGTGTGTGTGTGTGTGTGGACAGCTCCATCTCTGCTCTACCTCCACCTTCTTCTGCTGCTTCTCACACTGGGCCTGGCAGCGGGCCAGGGCCTTGGCCGCCTCCTCCTTGAGCAGCAGAGCCCGCTCCGCCTCCACGGCGTGCAGCCTGGCCTGGCCGGACAGCTCCGCCACGCGGCCCTCCGTCCCCAGCTGCAGCTGCCCAAACCTGCGCAGGAGAAGGGCTCGGTGAGCGCGCACGTGTGTCGTGAGACCTGGTTCTCCATCAGCAGCTCTGGCAGCGGTCCGACAGAACCACAGATGTCTGATTTTTGAAGCTGAAGGTGGTTTTGATGGCTGGTGAAGTTTCCAGCAGCGCTCAGACGGACGGAGGCTGGGTCATATTAATAACTGTTACAGCTGACCTGGCCGGATTTCATCAGCCGGCCGGCGCACGCCTGAGCCGTGCGCTCACCCTGATCGGCAGGCGCACTTGGACATTTTCAAGGCGAGCCGGAAAATACTGAGGAGGATGCTGAGCTGGGATCTGCGGGTTCGAGCTCGTCCGGCTCATTCTTCAGGCCAAAAATAGGAGCGTGCGCGGGGTTAGGGGCTAACGGCTGGGAGCTAGCATCTGTCCTTGCTGGCCTGCGACGCCACATGGAGAGGGAATGTGATCACAGCAGAGCGACAGTGGTGTGTGTGTGTGTGTGTGGAAAGGCCAACAGCTGGTGGTTTGGATCTGCAGAAATGAATGGCATGAAGCAGAAACATGGGCCAGCGATGACGCTGCTGCATTTGTCATAAGATCACATTAGTGTGAAATTACGTTTTAGATTAAAAGTGAATTATGACATTAATAAGAGATGTTTCCGTGCCGACTGCTGCACACGTAAACACAACAACACTACCATTTAAAAAGGTGAGGACTCCATTGCGTGTGGGGGTTTTGTGTTATTATCTAACAGTTCTGACTTGACAGGTGCAACAGCAGCGTGAGTGAAAGCGCTCAGACGCTGATAACAGGAACCAACCAAATAATGACTGCATGAAGGAGCCGGAGAGAAGAACAGCAGCACTCCTGAAAACAGCCATTCAAACCAGTTTGGGCTCATGGCTCCAGGCTCTGAACGCCCGTCAGGGCTCCGCAGCAGCTTTGTTTCTACCTGGTTCTCAGTCATTCGGCTGGACGCCACCGATGACCACCACCTCCAATCAGAGGCGAGCGCTCGGCAACGTGCACGCGCACCCACGCCGTCTGGGTCAGAGCAGGACAACAGCAGCTGCCCAGAGGCGTAAACCCGTTTACAGAAGCTTCAATCACAGAATCAGGAGGAGTGAAGACAGCAGATGAAAGTGAAGAATCTGCCCAGACACGAGCTGCTTCACCCTAATTCACCCACCGCTGACAAACCTCCACCTGCAGACTCCAGCACTCCAGCTGCTGGCCTTCGTCCAGGGTTGCAGGGATCTGATCTGTTGCTTTCGTTCGTCAGGAGGAGAAGAACGTCGTGCTTCCAGGAAAACAGAAGTTGGAGGAAACAACAGGAGGACTCACTGTTCCAGCAGGTGGTCGTATCTGGACTGAAGGTCCCTCTCGGCCTCCACGGCCCGGCCCTTCTCCAGAACGGCGTTATCTCTGGCCTCGCGTAGGTTCCTGATGAACCCATTAAAAAGATCTCAACGCCTACATCAAAGCAAACAGACCTGAAACAACTTCACACGGAAGTGTTGACAGATTACAACAGACATTGGCAGTCTCAGCCCGAGGCGCTCTGAGCAGAGGTTTGAAACCAGGCCGCTACCTGTTCTCCCTCTCGTACATCTCCCTGGAGCTCCGCTGCAGGTTCTCTATCTCCACGCTGGTCTTCACCCTGATGCTTTCCAGCTCGTCTTTTAGCTTCTTCTCATACTCTGACCTGTACTGGTCTCTGTTTGCAAAAAAAAAAGACGTGAAAGTGAAAATAAATGTAAAAACAGGAGGACTGTGAGGGGTTTGGGGGTGTGAGCACACGGAACCTGGATGCAACGTATTTTTCATAGGCGTCTTCTCTGGCCTTCTTGGTGTCATCTAACTGAACCTGGACCGACAAAAACAACAGCTGAAGCTTGTGAAGCCTCTCAGCGCCTCATGTGGCAGAGGCTGCAGCTGCGCAGACCTGCAGCCTCTGCAGACGCTCGTCCTCCTGTGCCAGGCGGACACTGAGCTCCAGGTTCTGCTTGTGAAGGTACTCCTTGTCCCTCTGCAGGAGACTCACTGACTGCTGCAATGTCGCCACCTGGCGGACAAGAGGAGAAGGTGGCAAACGCACGAGCAGAACCGTGCACGCTGAAGGGACGGGAAAGTGTGTGTTGCACCTCTTTGCTGAGCGTGTTCCTCTCTTTGCTCACTGCCGTGTGAGTCACGTCTAGCGTCTCGAATCTTCTCATCAGCTCTTTTATCTCGGCTTCAAAGTTGTCACGCTCGCTATAACCCGGAGCGATACACACTCATTATCAAGAAAACAACATAAAGACAGGCAGTAGCATGCTGCCTGTTATTTCACACTTTCAGCGCTTCCCCCGGCCCAAACGTCAAACACAGACACAAACCAACCGCTTGACGCCTGGGTAGTTGTCCCGGCGATAGTCTCCTTCTTGGATGTGCTGTTTGGTGTCGGCCAGTTCCAGGGTCAGCCTCTGACACCTCAGCTCCAGGTCAGTGCGAATCCGCCGCTCCTCCTCGTAGCTCTGCACGCAGACGGCAAAAGCAGCATTTCAATGAGAAAGCTGGATGCAAAAGCAAGAATTTTCAGATGATTGAAATCCACTTTATTTAAATAGCAAATGTTTGAATGTTGTCAGCTAAAGTCCTACAGTGACAGCTTCTGACTCCAACAGCGTTGGTGCCTCACCTCCATCAGGCCCTTCATCTGGGCCCGGTTAGCGTCCAGCTCCTCAGCCAGACTGTCTCTCTTCTCGCTGAGCTGGGCTACCTGGGCCCGGAGGGGGGTCACCGCCTCGTACAAACGCATCTAAACACGGTGGGAGAAAAACGGTCACGTTGCCAAGGAGGTTCCCCACACTCGCTGGCTCCGTCTGCACCCTTCAGTGTTTGCAGGCTTACAGCTACATGCTCCTGCACTGAGATCTTATCATCCGGGAGATTCCGAAGCTCCTGGTATTGGTCCCGGGGAAGGTCCAGATCCCGGATGGACTTGCGGACCTCTGCAGCACCCTGACACAGACGACGGTTGATTCCTTCCAGCTGCTGCTGTCTGGCCACTACGGCCTCCATCTCCTGCTTATGGAGGCTCTGCTGTTTCCTGGTAACGACATTGGAGCAAACCGGCCAAAATGATTAAGATGACCGGTATTCTGGCTGGGTTCATAAGCACCCTCCGTGTGCTGGAGGAGGCCTGGTGTGTGTGTACCCAGAGCTGCCAGGTCTCACTCAGGGTTGTACCTGCTCTCCTCCTGGGTCAGTTTCAGCTGGCCCTCCAGCCTGAGGCCCAGGAGCTGCTTCTGGTGCAGAGCATCATTCAGCCTCTCCTCCAGCTCCTCCACCTGGCAACAGACACCCGCTGAGCACCCGTGACCCCGCACGGACCCGATGGTGGATACTGCTCCTACCTTGGACACATGGTCGGCTTTCATGTTGTCTAACAGCATGTCTTTCTGACAAAGGTCGATCTTCAGCAGCTGGATGGTGTGTAACAGCTCTTTTCTTTCGATCAGCTGGCGGGTAACCTTCTCGGAGCCGCCCCGCTGCTCGTCGGACGAGGACACGTCCTCGGTGGTGCGCACGGTTGTTTCCAGGCTAACGTCCTCCGACTCCATATCCAGGGAGCTGGAAGCGTTGGCTGAAGCTGGCTTCAGGTGATGCCTCTTCGGGGGCATTTTAAAGCTCTTTCTACACGTCAGCTCGATCCGGAATTACTGAGACGATCAACAGCGGATACTTTGTTGTGCGCTAAAGCGTTAAGATGAAGGAAAATACTGAAAAGTAACCCCAGCAGAGAGCCAGTGTAGCCCGGAGAGATTAACGCAGATATCGCGGTGCAAAATTAAAGTCGCGTTTGATCGCCAACAACAAGGTTTGTCCACTTGTGGTCATTTTCAAAGATCCCGCTCCGAACTGTTTACCAGCCGCCGCTAGTTCCACTTTTCTTCTAACGGAAACCTTCAACCGCCAGTCAGACATTATTAGTCACAGCGCCCCCTGTCGTCACCAACGTGCCACACATTACTGCCGCTGTGAGTTTACGATCCACAAAGCGAACAGATGGTGCTATACCTCTCCAAAGCACAAGGGGCGCACTAATAAAATACTTGACGTTTATTCCACCAACGAAGCAACTACTCCCTCCCATTAGCTCAAATTGTGTTGTTGTCGTAGAACAAGAATTAGTTGGCCAACCATATATAACAGGGAGAATCTGTTTGTTTTACCAACGCTAACAACAAATATGTGTGTTTTTTGGGCGGATGTATGAATGCTGTAGAATTGTATTGAAACAAAATTATATGAATATTTTAAGATAAATGTAATATAAAGTCACCAAATAAAGAATCGTCGAAACATTTTTTTGGCCAACATATTAAGTTCACACATGTATCACGAAGTTCTCTTCAAATGATAACTGGAGTACACTCGTGTTAATTTCTCTTTTTTTTATCGTGGGTAATTTTAGCAGCAATATGTTGAAGTCAAAAACCTTTGTTAAGAAGACCCGGTCAGGTGGAGTTATGAAGGTTGTGCGTGAGCATTATCTAAGAGACGATATTTGGTGTGGAAGCGAAAGTTGCACAGAATGCAAACAGGAGTCTAAGGTTCTACAAAGGGACGCGTGTATTGAGAGCAACCTGTGCACTTACCGACATTATTTGATCCCTGACACAAACGTGGTGCTGCATCAGGTATAACTACGTCCTTCATTCCCAACCAAGGGTAGCCTGATCAGAGAATCTAATGACTTAAGCGTGTTTCCTTGACAATCTACATTTAAATGTAAAGCACCGGGCTGGTGCTTCTGTGATTTGACTAATACCACATTAAGAGCTGTCCAATGACAAATGCAACAGTGGTTGTGAATTGTTTTGAGCTGTCCTCCTCCGTCCTGCAGGTGGATGTGCTGGAAGACCCTGTGATTCGGAACGTGATCATCCTCCAGACGGTGCTGCAGGAGGTTCGCCATCGCAGCGCACCGGTCTACAAACGCGTGAAGGACATGATCCACGACAAAGAGAAGCACTTCTACACCTTCACCAATGAACACCACAGGTGATTTGGACAAACCCAGTCAGTATACTTAACTGTACAGGTGCATGACTTCATTGTTTCCATTTTTCCAGGGAGACATTCATCGAACGGGAACCAGGCGAGAGCTCCAATGACCGCAACGACCGTGCCATCCGGGTGGCAGCCAGATGGTACAGTGAGCATCTGAAAGGCTGCCAGGCTGATGGAGACGAGCTCAGGGTGGTCCTCCTCACCAATGACCTGGGAAACAAGCAGAAAGCAGAGGAGAACAACCTGCTGGTGTACAAATGTAAACGTCTCCTTCCTAAATCAAAATATGTTTTTTTTTTTGGTTTAGTATCAAAGAGATTTACCTGATTACTTTCCAGGTGAAGAGTACATCAAGAGTCTCATAGCAAACCCTGAGCTCGTGGATCGTCTGGCTTTGTCAAGTGATGAGAAGGTAGATGTTTCCACCGTTATGAGTGTTCACAGGTGTCCAGGTAGTGAGACACCAAATAGAAATCCCATCAGAATCAACCTTGCCTTTCTGTGCTACAGTCATTTATTTTTTTCCTCTTCTTCTTCAGAATGACATCACCAGTAATAAGGTGTTATTCCCGGAGCACCTTCCCTTGTCAACGATCCAAGCAGGAATTAAGAATGGCTCCTTCCTCCAGGGCACCTTCAGGGCAAGCAGGGACAACTATCTGGAGGCCACAGTCTTTGTCAACGCAGAAGGAGAAGAGGGCACAGAGGTGTGTGAAGCTGCTTTCATCTGTAAATGAAGAACCAGAGCGATATTTCTCACTGCCTGAGGAGTTCCACCCGTCTGTCTCCCACCAGGTTCTCATCCAGGGTCTTCAGAACCTCAACAGAGCCGTCCACCAGGATGTCGTTGCCTTGCAGCTGTTTCCACAGAGTCAGTGGGTGGCTCCGTCCTCCGTCCTTCTCCAGGATGAAGGCGAGGTTAAAGAAGACAATGCTGAGGAGGAAGAGGAGAAAGTGGTGAATTTGTGTTTCATTTTTATTACGTGGGCTTGGCTAGCGCCCACAGATGGACCGATGATTGCAGGGGCGTGTGTGTCAGAGTGACGTGATGACCTCCAGCAGCTGGGTCGTCCTCGGTGCCGTGTGAGCTGCAGTATCTTAATGAGCTCTGTGTTTCTGTGTCTGAGCAGCTGCAGCCGTCCACGGCAGCACAAAAACCCACCGGCAAAGTTGTGGGGATCATCAAAAGGAACTGGAGACCGTTTTGCGGCATGCTGAATGTCTCTCAGATTAAGGAAGTAGGTGTAAACGGCTCCACACCAGCATCCTTCAGGGCGCAGTCCCTCTAATGTTCTATCAACCAGCCAGTCTGTTCCATCTGATAATGTTTGCAGTGTCTGTCGGTTGGAGGCCTGGTGGAAGCACTGACCTTTTCTTTGCTCTTTCATCAGTCCACCAGACACCTCTTCACCCCCGCAGACCGCCGGATCCCTCGAATCCGCATCGAAACCCGCCAGGCATCGGCCCTGGCCGGCCAGAGGATCATGGTGGCCATCGACGGCTGGCCCAAACACTCCAGATACCCAAATGTGAGTTGGGAGTGCACCATGCTTTGACAGCTGGTCTGAACCGGAGAAGAGTGAGGATCACGCTTGTTCTTGCTTCCTGACCTTCAGGGCCACTTTGTGCGCAGTCTGGGGAAGGCTGGGGAGAAGGACACCGAGCAGGAGGTCCTGCTGCTGGAGCATGACGTCCCCCACCAGCCCTTCTCTCAGGCTGTGCTCAGCTTCCTTCCCAAAATGCCGTGGGCCATCACACCAGAGGTAATAACAGCAACACCATAAAGTATGAGTGTGTGTGTGTGTGTGTTTACCTGTGGACTCTCTTCTGTGACATCACATCGTTGTTGGCGTGGACTCGAGGACATGGCGAAGCGGGAGGACCTGAGGCGTCTGACGGTGTGCAGCGTGGACCCTCCTGGGTGCACAGACATAGATGATGCCCTGCACTGCAGGCAGCTTGACAATGGAAACCTGGAGGTACGCACAAGCACGTGCGCTATGTGATGAAGAGGCTCTCGGTGCCGGTAATGAAATGTTTGCTGCTGCAGGTTGGGGTCCACATCGCTGACGTCAGCCACTTCATCAGACCTGGAAACGCTCTGGACAGAGAAGCTGCCAACCGCGGCACCACCGTCTATCTGTGCGGAAAAGTAGGTCCTGGAACGCAGCATCTGAGCGGTGCTGTTTGATGGCCTCACCTTTGACGTCAGAATCAGAACCATTTAGAAGCATGTTTCACTCAACTAAACAGAGAATGTGTTTGGATTTGTCCCCTGTAGAGGATAGACATGGTCCCTGAGCTCCTCAGCTCCAACCTTTGCTCTCTACGCTCAAATGTTGACCGGTAAGGACTCCTCACACCTGAACAGCCCATAATACTCTCCTGACGATGTCAGCTGTTCACCGTTGTCTGTGTGGTCCTCCAGGTTTGCTTTCTCCTGTATTTGGGAATTGAACCACAAAGCTGAGATTCTGAAAACAGGATTCACCAAAAGTGTCATTAATTCTAAGGTAAAACACACACACACACACACACACACACACAGTAAACAGGAGCCAGGTGACGGCAGTGGAACCTCTTCAGGCATCTCTGACCTACGCTGAGGCCCAGATGAGGATCGATGACGGCACCAAGACTGACGACATCACCCAGAGTTTAAGAGGCCTCAACAAATTAGCCAAAATCTTTAAGAAACGAAGGATCGAAAATGGGTGAGAAGAGAGAGCTGAGAATGGAAGGAGGCTTTCTTTGCTGATTGGATGTACGTTCATGGTTTCTGTGTTGGCCTCCGCCTCAGAGCCCTGACCTTGTCGTCCTTGGAGGTTCGCTTCCACATGGACAGCGAAACCCACGACCCCATCGACCTCCAGGCAAAGGAGCTCTTGTAAGTGGCCTCAGAAAGAAGCTCGCTCCCGTTTCAGCATCTGAGCCGAGTGAATGAGAACCAGAGCCTGTGTCGGCTGTTAGGGAGACCAACTCCATGGTGGAGGAGTTCATGCTGCTGGCCAACATATCGGTAGCCCAGAAGATCTACGAGGAATTTCCAGACTGCGCCATGCTGAGGAAACACCCGGCCCCGCCGCCGTCCAACTACGACATTTTGCATAAGGCTTCAAGGTCAAAGGTGAGAGGCCCCCAGAGCCGCCTCGAGTTCCTCCAGTTGAGCAGAAGGTGACTGGTGTCCAGCTTTGTCCCCTGAGGTTCAACCTCCACTTTTATGAAGTTAGCAGCTTTTAGCTGCCGCTGATTCTCCTCACCGGACGCTGGAAAACACTGAGCGATTTCCAGCTTTTCTCACCGTTTTCCACCAGAACGTAGAGATCCGCACCGATTCGGCCAAGGCGCTGGCGGACTCCCTGGACAGGGCCAGCGTGGATGGGTTCCTCTACTTCAACACGCTGCTGCGCATCCTGGCCACCCGCTGCATGATGCAGGCGGTGTACTTCTGCTCCGGCATGGACAGCGATTTCCACCACTACGGCCTGGCCTCACCCATCTACACACACTTCACCTCGCCCATCAGGAGGTGAGGAGGCTGAGAGGAGCGCCGCCCGAGCGCCTCCGCCCGCTCTGCTCCGTGCTCCCTCTGCAGCTGATGCCTTGCTCCCTGGCTCCTCCCCTCAGGTACGCAGACGTCGTTGTGCACCGTCTGCTGGCGGTGGCTATCGGAGCAGATGGCACCTACCCAGACCTGATGGACAAACACAAGCAGTCCGCCCTGTCCAGCAACCTCAACTACAGACATAAGATGGCCCAGTACGCTCAGAGAGCCTCGGTGGCCTTCCACACACAGGTGCTGACCTCAGACCAGCAGCTCCTCAGCCCAGGCTGGCCTTCACCCAGGCCCTCTCCTTCCAGGTGTTCTTCAAGAGCAGGGGCATCCTGAATGAAGAGGGCTTTGTGCTGTTTGTGAGGAAGAACGCCATCATCGTGCTCATCCCCAGGTTCGGCCTGGAGGGGACGGTTTTCTTCGACCCCAAAGACAAGTCGGCCCCCCAGCTGGTCTTTGATGAAGAGGTATGAGCAGCAGCTTTCCCTGTTGCTGAGCACCACCAGCAGCCCAGCAGTGTTTGAAGCTCTCCTGCATGTGTGTGTGTGTGTGTGTGTGTTCAGGGCCCCACTCTGAAGGTGGAGCAACACACCTTCCGCATCTTCGATCGGGTGAAAGTCACCATCAGACTGGACGACTCCAACATTCAGCATCAGAAAATCCGCATGGCCCTGGTGGAGCCGGAGGTGAGCGCCTGTAGCACCGGGTCCTCCCCAGCGCTGACCCGCTGACACCACGCTGCTCTCATTTCAGATCCCGGGCGTGAGCGTGCCGGCTCCAGATGTGCAGCCGCAGGCCAAAAGAGCCAAGCTGGACGGTTGATCCAGGAAGGAGCTGTGATCTGAAGCTGCTGCAGCCAGGAAGGAGCTGCTGTGGCCACGCTGTCACCCCCCCCCCCAATTAATGTTTTACTGGAAACCTGTTTTAGCCAGAGCACAGCGAGGCCCCTGCAGGCCTGGTTTTACAGCCCACCACCCGCTGGACTCCTCAGGTGAGCATCCAAGATGGACGCCGCCCAGATGTTTGTCAGGAATTAAGACAAAAGGGTCAGAGGAAGAATTCAAGTTGATTTAATGCCACAGCCCAGCCCACACCAAAACATCAAAAAGAAAGAAACGGCTCAGTGGGTGGGAGGAATAAAGATCCTGCTGATCCACAGGTCAAAGCCTGCTCATCCATGATCAAAACATCAATAAAAACATAAATACTCTGTTACCTGAAGGCAGCGTCTACCTCCCTGACCACATCAGCACCAAAGTGTGTGAGGCGTGCACGTTCTCAGAGCTCAGCAGTCACTCTTCTTTTCAGGGAAACAGGTGAACCCACAACCAAGAAATGAGCCAATTACAGTGTAAACTCCTCTTTCACATCCCTGCAAACGCACCGGCCAGGGTTCAGAGGTGAGGGTAGAAAACCTGCAGAGAGACGGAGGGATGGAGGTGGACACACGTGTTTCTGGGAACATCTGGAATGGTGAAGCCCAGGAGTTACCTTCAGGAGTGGAGGCACCTGGAAGGCCTCGTCCAGCAGATGTGGAGTGAACGGCTCTTTGCAGTGGCTCTCAGAGTCGATGAGGCTGGCGGCGCCGGCCGACGTGGTGCTGTACCCGCTGTCCACCTGCACACGCAACAAGGTCACAACACGCCAGCCTCACCTGCACCAGCTAGCCACCACCACAGGAACCAGGAGCCAACCTGCATGCTGGAGTCGTAGCGCAGGCTGCTGCCCTCGGCCAGCAGGGACACACACATGCGAGTGCTGTCTGCGGCTGACACGTTCCCCATGCGAGAGCTGGTCAGCTGGCCCGAAGGCTCTCCGCCTTCCTCCTCTTCGTCTTTCAACCTCTCTGCCAGCTCGTTCTGCTCGTCTTCCTCCATTTTCAGCGGTTCCACAGGATCCAGGAGAACTCGCTCACCTGCTCCAAGTTGAGGATTCTGGCCTGAGGGGGAAGATGGATCTAGATCCATAGGAGGGAACGAAGAAGAGGAGGAGGAGGAGGAGGAGGAGCAGCAGCAGGGAAGCAGTTCAGCCTCCTGATTGTCTTGTAGTTTTGGGTTCAGGATGGGGGAGATGGGGGGAGGAGAGAGTCTGGAGCGAGCCCTGAGCCGGGGCTTGGCCCTGCCGTGCTGGGGTGGACCGTGGCTCTGGAGGTGATGTGGGGAGCAGCTATGAATGGGAGAGCAACCCTCCACAAACGGGCTGTGGCTGCAGGGAGTCACCAGCACGCCCGGACAGACGGCGTAGGGAGTAACGCTGCTGTGCTGCTTCCTGTCGTCTGAGAGGAAGGACAGTGAGACTCAGCTGGGGGGGAAACTCTCAGTACAACCTGTAAAAGTCATGAGACAGAAAGAAACTACCTGAGCTGGGAGTGTTTGGGACAGGGGCAACGATGGGAGAAACCGTGGGGGTGGTGAGGCTGGCAGGAGACGACCTGTGAGGGAACAGCGGACTGGGGATGCTGCCCAGGCTGCAGTCACGAAAGCAGCCATTCTGGATGGGACTGGAGGAGAACTGACCCTGCCGTCAGGAACACAGCCCACGCCGCCAGATTTAACAGCAAAGTCAACAGGACAAATGTGCTGAATGTCAGCATTGATCACCGTAGAGGGAGTCTGAGCCTCCTCCTCCTCCTCCTCTGCAGCGCCACCAGCTCGTTGCAGAGGACTGTCCTGTCTGGTGAAACTTCTCTCTGGGGTTGGAGGACCAGAAGAGTCAGAGCCACTGGAACTGCTCTGGCCATCAAGGAAGAGCTTTCTCCTTAAGGAGGAGGAGCTGAGACTTTCCTGGACTGCGTCAGACGCTTCCTCGTCAAGGCGGTAGTAGTGCCCTGTTCAAACGGAGACAACACACGGAGCATCGGGGCGTTCATGGTCGACGGGGAGTCTCTGCTTTGAGTTCAATGACAAAACTCAAAATCTTACCCAGAACTTTTTCCAAATCAAAGGTCAAAGGTAACGAAAGTGTTGTCTGGCAAGCAACTGTGAAGAAAAAGAAATTCAGTTGCGTCAGTGAAGAGAGTTCAGGGGATCAGGGCAGCAGAGCGGCTTCAACCCACCTGAGGTTTTTTCTGGCTCTTCCACAATCACATCAGACCCATAACCTATCAGCAAATATCAAATCAATCCCAGTTTTTCCCACTTTAAAATGCTGAGAGGAAATACCACACAATCACAAAACAGAGTGATTCAAAAAAGAAAATCAAACTTACATTTCAGTTTGAGCTGACAGTGTTTCTGGGCGCTAGCTGTTGCCCACGGAGAGGGAACAATGGCCCCTTTGGTAAAAAACTGTAATGGTGGATGGAAAAGTTAGATTTATAAAAAAAAAACAAAAAAAAAAGAAACAATACAACATGTATATAAATGAAACACTTAGAAATAAAACTAAAACTAGAATTTCATACCTGTTCGATAGCATTTTGTCGCTTCTCCTCAATGTCAGAATCCATCCTGCAATTTTAAGAGAAAATCAGCATCAACTGTTGTTGCTGTCAGACGTCACCGGCCAGCCAAGGACGGCCTCCTCCCAGCAGATACCTGGTCTGGCTGAGGAGAAACGACTGGCGCTGGATTTCCTCCTGGTCTATGTGGGCTGGGAGAAGACTGGCCATCTCATCAATGGACCAGTCAAACTTTGGAGGAGTCTGAGAGACGGATGGAGGAAGGATAAGACCATAGAAGCACACACACACACACACACACACACACACACACACACACACACACACACACACACACACACAGCAAAGCTGCACACAGTCAACATTCATGATTTAAATGATGGGGTGTGTGTGTGTGTGTGTGTGTGTGTGTGTGTGTGTGTGTGTGTGTGTGTGTGTGTGTGTGTGTGTGTGCAGGAGCCACACTGTGGTACAGATTTGAACTACGGTGTGTTCACACTCACAGATTTACAAGGCTTGGACTTGAAGACAGACGGACTGGGCACCAGAGCCTCCCGGAGGTGATGGTAGTCATTTGGACTTTCAAAGGGGTTTCTAATCGAAGGCCTACCGGGAGTCTCGGGGGTGATCTCTGACGTAAACTCAACATGGTCCCCCATCTTAGCTGACAGTGACAAAGCATAATTACCAACACAATTTCCTGGAAAAGGAAAACAGCGGTCCGAATTCCCAATCAAGGAGGAACTCGGTTAGCTTAAATTCTTTGCCTGCGCTCGAGTTACACGACCCTGTCAGAAAATTATTAATTAATTAATTAATTATAAAAACGGTGTTTTTGCCATCGATACTTACAAGTGCTGAAAATCTACCGCATGAACATGCCGCTAAAACCTCCCTCCAGCGGCGGCTTTGCTAGCACCACAGAGCAAACTCCGGGAGGCTTCAAACATCTATTTCAACTTCGTCCCTAAAAGCAGCCGACCAATAGAAACCGTTCCGGAAGTTATTGTAACCAATAGGAGAAGGACACCGCTGTCGTCACTTCCTCCTCACTTCCCAGCCCTTCCGCCGTTAGCATAGATGCTAGTTGCTATCGTTTTCCATTTAAAATATGCCACGCATGGTAATGTTAGATGGAATAAAACTAAAACCTGAAGTCGTAACAGTTAGTGTAGTTTAATCTTGGAGTCGTGTGTCGCCCTAAGCCGGGTTTAAATCAGCCAGTAATCGTTGAGCGCCATGGCTAGTGCGGCCAACGCCAATCTAAACGCGGTTCGGGAGACCATGGACGGTAAGGACCGAGTACCGGGCCCTGCAGACGGGCCATCGCCCGTGGTTCCAGACCGCTGGAGCGATCAAACGATGGAAATGTTGGTCACCACAGAGGGCTCTGTTGTGGTGTCTCTTTCACAGTCCTGCTGGAAATCTCGCGGTTACTGAACACGGGCTTGGACCTGGAGTCCCTGTCCATCTGCGTGAGACTGTGTGAGCAGGGCATCAACCCGGAGGCCCTGTCTGCTGTCATCAAGGAGCTGCGCAAAGCCTCGGAGTCCCTCAAGGTGGGCACACCTCCCGCAGAGCCCCTGGGAGGGCTGGAGGGGCCAGTTTTACTGCCATCACACAGCAGAGAAAGAAACGCGCATGTTTGTTTCCCACCTGAGTATTAGACACAGCATAAACAAATCAATACACTTTATTATTATTATTATTGTTATTATTATCATTATTATTATTTATCTCTCTGGTTGCCTCACCAGTGTGTTGTGTTGTGATGTCCTGTCTTCTTTCAGGCTTCTGAGAACTGCACCACCTGAGGGTGGATGCTCTTACCTCCAGGTAGTTTCCTGGGCCATCCAGCCTCCCCCCCCAGCCCGGCTCTGTCGGTGCTACATCTCTGCGCTCTGCTCGATGAACACCTGTGTTTTAATTTGAACTGTGTGGGTTTATTCAAGAAGTGGCTGAAGGCTTCTTATCCAACACCAGCCTCCTCTGAAGGTGCAGCCCGGCTTCATCTTCTGCCCCACCAGTGGGTGTTTACTGGGGCCACTTTCAGAGTTAGCTGCTGGCATCATCTTCTATTAACAGTGTATTTTTTTGTTAATACATGTAATAGATGGTGGCCTCGAAGATATCTGTATTATAACTATTTGTTGTCAAATTTGTTCAATTATTTTTTCTCTGCCGTTGTTGCTAAATTAACAGTCACGCATCACAGTGAGTGGCCACAAGGTGGCGCTGTAGGTTTCTGATTCTTCTGGCACAAACGTCTAAAGCAGATTTATGTTGGCTTTTTAACAAAGGATTAAAATGTTTTTGCTTTGTTTTAATATCATATGGAGCAGCTTTTCTCTCTGCTGTTTGAGTCTGTCAAGGATTGGTCTCTCCATTCACCCCAGGTGAGGACAAAGACGCTAGAACATTCCACAATAGCACTAAAGCAACCACGGCAGGAAGATCACATCCACGCATACAAACAGAGATGGACAACCTTCATGTCGCACAGCAGGATGTCCTGTTGAACCCAAACCTCAAGTGCATTTCTGTGTCCTCCATCTCTGAAAGAATATTTCAAATTTATCACAAGCTGCAGCAAAAAGAGACACAAAGAAATGGAGCTCCTCCATCATCACTGACCTCACAGCGCCGCTGGTTCTCCACCGTCTGAACTAGATCTATTCATCTTCAAGATCAGGAGAAGTGCTGAGAGCACAGAATATTCTTCCCTGGGCCAACATGGACGGTAGAAACTCGAACTCACATCTCTGTGTGTGTGCGTGCGTGTGTGTGTGTGTGTACGTGCACGTGGCAGCAATGCTTTGAGCCAGTGGAGGGTGAAAGTGTAGCATGTCACTCCTGAAAACGGGCCTGAAGAAGCCACAAGTCGGATTCTGCGCTGCGGTCTGGCCTGAAACATCTGCACACATCTGTGTGACGGAGGAGACCCAGGATCTGCTTCATTTCCAGATGAGGACGCGTCTGCAGCAGCCGAGGCTGCAGGATGCTCCGCTGCTCTTTGATGTGCCCGGGGCTCCTCCTGATGCTGGCCATCTGCTTTGATCTCTGTGAAAGAAAATAAGCACAAATCCCAAAGTCCTGATGAGAGATTAGCGTCCACATCTGCATAAACATCTGAGAGGTGCTCAACTAGGGCGCTGCTCAGGTCACATGACTGTATAAACTCAGGAGGCCACAGCAGGTCCTCACAGCCCAACTTCTGAAGGTGTTTGTAGGTCTGGTAATTAGCCAGGCTGAGGAGTGTTGCAGATAAACGAGGCTCCTCGTCGAGCCGAGGAGATCTGCTCTGCCAGGTGTTTGTATCGATACCACCAAAATAATGAGACTGGGCTGATTAGATGCTGCTCATGCATGCAGGAAGAGGCTCTGTTGATGTTTGTTCAGCCCAAATTACAACCTTATTGTCTCATCAAAAACATCTGAGCTCGTGTGGAGCCGTCTCAGACAAAAGTCAAAGATCTGCCAGAGCCGTTAGCTTCAGGTTACTAATTACCGTCGGCCATAAACAAGCACGATTAATTTTCGACCTGCACAAACAAGGCTTTGTTTGTGTCCATTTTATCTTTTATTTCTCATTAAATCGAGATTTCAGGGCAAGAATATTCAGTTTAGAGTCTTCTGATGGAATTCTCGCTGGATTCAGAAAACAAACTTGTTATAGTTTTACTTATAAAAAAGTTCTTTTTTATTTAAATTCATATCTAACGAGCTGAACTCTGCTGGTACAGAGGTAACACACACACACACACACACACACACACACACACGAGAGGCAAACGTAACATGGATCTTCTGATGAACGCTGATGAAAGGAGAGACAGCAAAGACCTGGAGAACATGTCTGCTCAGATCATCCATGATGGAGCTGCTGGAGGAGGTTCTGCCCGTCTCCGCTCACTGCTGGACCGTGTTAGAACTTCCAGGCCGCACTGTCAACCATTCACAGCCCAGCTCAATGCAGAACAAGGAAATTCACCAAGAAACTATTTAAAGGACCATTAACGCTCATTAGACGGGATAATGGCTCCAAATATGTGGAAAAAAACCAACTTCCAAAGTCTTTTAGTGACTTTGTTGTTTTTGGACCTTTTCCAGGCAGATTAATGTGGAGTTGATTGATTTACAGATGTAATTAGCCTCGTCTGCATAGATGCATAATAATCATATATCTGCCTGCTTGTTTGAAGCTATTAATTGTCTTCATTAACAGAAGCTCTTAACGGGGCAGCAGCTGAGCAGGTTGTGGTGCTGCTGCACCGTCAGGCTGCAGCAGCACCGTCAGGCTGCAGCAGCACCGTCAGGCTGCAGCAGCACCGTCAGGCTGCAGCAGCACCGTCAGGCTGCTGCTGCTGCAGCACCGTCAGGCTGCTGCTGCAGCAGCACCGTCAGGCTGCAGCAGCACCGTCAGGCTGCTGCTGCTGCAGCACCGTCAGGCTGCAGCAGCACCGTCAGGCTGCAGCAGCACCATCAGGCTGCTGCTGCTGCAGCACCGTCAGGCTGCTGCTGCAGCAGCACCGTCAGGCTGCAGCAGCACCGTCAGGCTGCTGCTGCAGCAGCACCGTCAGGCTGCTGCTGCTGCAGCACCATCAGGCTGCTGCTGCAGCAGCACCGTCAGGCTGCTGTCCTGGCTGCTGGACGCTGGAATGAGGACGATGGCTGATTGCTTTCCTGGAGGCTCCAGCCAGGCCTTCAGGTGTGTTTAACAGGTAGCCACCATATGTTGCCTTAATCAGATGCTGGATTCACATTTGCTCCTTAAATTGTCTTCTAATAACAGCAGCTAGTAAAACAGCTAATCCAGTTGTGAGCGGGGTTGGGCCAGCAGCTGTTCCTGCTCTCCGTCTCTCTCTCTCTCCTTTGTGTGTTCAGCCTCTGAAGGCCCGTTTGTTTTCTTAACTTTCCCCGTAGAAAATCAAGATGGAGGTTGAACTAGCTGTCCACTCGCCTTTAAAGAAGACAATACGAGGCGTAGCGCCGTGACAGCCGCCATTGTGAGCGTGTGAACGTGGAGGAGAAGGAGGACAGAGAGGAAGAGTGTGTGACGGTGTGTATGTTAGAGAAGAATGAAGAATCCCTCCGTCTGTCTGTGTGTGTGTGTGTGTGTGTGTGTGTGTGTGTTGCACTGACAGCTTGTATTCTCCGTGATTAATGATGTGCTGTGTGACTTGATAAGTGCTTCGGAGGACCAACGCTTGTTTCAATTAGACCTTGTGAAGGTCGCGATGGCGCCGGCCTCTCATTATCATATCCATAATCAATCCACATTATCATCGCAGAATGTGGATTGGATGTGTGATATCTTGGTGGCACACACACACACACACACACACTCACACATACACGCGCTGATGAGCACTCACGTACTCACACCTAATCACATAGCAAAACACACACACGCACACACGCACGTGCGCGCTGATTTGAGTCATCGGCTGTCAGAGGATCGTCTGCTCAGATTAAGAGTGTGTTTCTGTGAATTAAGCAGCGCTGATGGTGGTGGCATTTCACAGCCCCTTTGTAGACACAAATGCCAAAACATCATTCTGTCACCTCCTCCTTCTCTCAACACACACACACACACACACACACACACATCCTTTGCAGGACCCTGGGGCGCTTTAAGCAGAGGCGCGGTGATTGGTGTGTTTTGCTCGTCTAATGAGAGCAGATGGAGCGGTATTTCCACTCCATCGGATGATCCCACCACCTCCACGTCTGCCTCCTGCTTCTGCTGCTTCAGCGTGTGGAGGAGCAGAAGCTGTCCGGCTCCGGGCTCCTGCAGGAGCCGCCTGAACCAGCCCGGGCGGCCCTGACGGATGCTCCCACCAGCGAGGTTCCTCCTCCAGGAACCTGCCTGCACGTCCGGGTCGCGTTGCCCAACGAGACAGGAGTCTGGAGGTTCTAACGCTCTCAGGGGGGGGGGGGGC
>BJFM01004240.1:0-16277 GCA_016586285.1 Arothron firmamentum | reverse complement strand
TTTGAAAGGGGACAATACAATTTCATAAAACACATGATTACATATGGTTAAAAAAGCCAGAATTAGCCAGAAGGCTAGTTTTCATCTGTAGTCCCCTGGCAGGATTTACTCAATAATTCACAATTAAGCCTCGTACTCATGCATTTTTACAAGAACTCATGGTAGTTTAAACTGAGAAATCAAATGCAATCAATGGTCTGAGCATATGGTTATGTTTGTCCATGTGGCATACTTGGCTTGTTCCTCAATGTGAACAGCAGCAGAACAGAAATGATGTACAACTGTCTTTTGTAGATATGGAAGACAAGTTTGAGGAAGTTCATGCTCTTTTCTCTGAGGGGTCATACCCCAGAGACTACGATAAGTCCAAGAGGCAAAACCTAAGGATTTTGAGAGGTCAGTAGTTTCCTTAAAATAGTAATAAACCTGAAATGTACTTCAGTACATTAGTAATTAATTTAACTGCAATGTCTGTAATTGTGATTCTTATTTTAATGTAGATGGAGAACTCTTTTTTGGCACAAGGTGAGCTGTCAAATCGAAAGAGGTGATGAGGTGACTGTTTGCCGAGTTCCATTCTTCACCAATAGGAGGGCATACTGGCATGCAGAAGACAAGAAGTGCCTTGTGTTCAAGGTTCTATTGGTATGGCATGTCAGTAGACATTAACACATGGGTATGTATTACTGATTGTAACTGAAATTCTTGAGAACAACCATAAACATAAATGCATTGCAATCTGAGTTACATATCTCAAAACCCGAGTTTCATTATTTCAGGCAGAAATTAGCACTGTGGATGCAGTGAAGATACTTATTCTGTAAACACTAATTATACTGTATGTGTTTAAGATCCAGGAATGTGACCAATGTCAGAAAGTTGGCAAGCCTCTTACAGCTGTACAACCGTTGCAGTGCATTAAGGTAATAAAGTGACAATGTATATATTACATTAAAATGGTAATGTGCATGTTACAATAATTAAAATATACATGCAGAACTTATTTTATTTCCATATCAGGTGTCTGCTGTATGGGAACTTGTTGGCATTGATCTCACCGTGATCTCACCGGTCCCCTCCCAAAGACATCCAGTGGGTTTCAATATATACCCACTGCCCAATATATACTTACTGCCCACCCAACAGCACCACTGATTATTTTTCCAAATGGGTAGAGGCCTACCCATTGAAGAGCAAGTCTGCTACAGAGGTAGCCGAGAACCTCTGCAAAATTATTTACAATCATGGATGCCCTGCCAGAATCCTCTCTGACCAAGGCAGAGAGTTTGTCAATGAAGTAAGCCTACTAATCTGTCAGGGTGTAAGTGAGGACCCAAGAGCAGCACGTTTGGAAGTGAAGAAGCTCGCTTAATCTCCACACAGGTGTATACACAGGAGACACACTCGGAGTCAGAGCAGAAGGCAGGTCAGGTTACCGGGGCAGCGACAGAGGAACAGGCAGGGTCAAACAACAGGCAGACAGGCAAAACAAGCAGAGAAAAATGCGCGAACGAGTTGTACAGGTACGAACTACGATATGGCAAAGAGTCATTGACGTTCTGGGGCTTAAATAGTCCTGCTGATTGCTGACAAGGTGCCGGTGTGGCTAATTGGGAATTCAGAGCAGGTGCGGCTGATCAGGAATGTGGTGCAGGTAAGGCAAAGAGGGGAGGGCGAGAGCCGAAGCCATGACACTAATCAGAACTGGCCATCTTTGGAAAATGATTTTACAACCAGCTTTATTGGTGTTCACAAATAGTCTGCCAATCACACATGTCTATAAGCACAGTAAGTAACTTACTAATTCTTTCTTTTCTCTTTTAAAGCTCAACACAAGGCTCTGTGCTATGCTCAACATAGAGAGGACAGTCACAGCAGCCTACCATCCGCAGACCAATGGCCTTGATGAAAAGACCAATGACAACATTAAAAGGTGTGTGCTGTCATTTTATGTCACATCCGCATGGCTTTCAAAACAACTTCATTTCTTGTGTGCTTTACTGCGCCTGTATTTGGAGCCTTTAGTAAATTAGTGAACGATCAGCAAAACAACTGGGACATTTTTTTGGATGCCACACTGTTTTCATTTAGATCAAAGGTTCACACAACGACAAAGCACACCCCCTTCCAACTGATGTATGGTAGGGAAGCACGATTTCCATCAGAGGTTCCTGCTGAGTTGCCGGTGAGTGTTTGGACTCTTCTCTGTACTATAACACAGATGTAAGTGTGTGTGTGTGTGTCTGTGTCAGTGCTAATGACAGCCCTATTATTAGTAGTATTTGTACTTCACTACAACTTGCTTTAAGTATTACACGTTAAAGCCAATTTTATATTTTATAGCTGTCCAAGATCATACTGCCTCAAGAGTCTGCTTACACAGAGCTCTGTGTCTCGAAAAAGGAGGCTAAAGAAGAGGTGAAGAAGTCTGTGGAAGAAAATGTAGAGAAGGCACAAGAGAAGCAAGTGGCTGCAGATGCTAAAAAACCCCAAAAAGAAATATAAAGAGGTCCAGTATAAGGCAGGAGATGAAGTGCTTCTGCTTAATATAAGAAAGCGTGGGAGGAAAGGTGGACGGCTTCAGCCAGACTTTTCGGATCCTTATATCATTCAGGACCTCTGTGGTAAACGTGTCACACTCAAAAATTCTCATAGCAACACCTTAAACACAACATATACCATAGATCACATCAAGCCGTATCGAAGACCTGAAACCGAAGATGTGGTGATGGTAGAAAGGCCGTTAGATCAGCCACTAACAGCCACAAGACCATCAGTTATACATTTTGCCAAAACATGCCAATCTAACGATTTCACTACAATAGCAGAATCAACCCCTGTTCAGTTCCCAACCAAGACTCTGCCCTTTATGAACCTCAGCACACAAGATGAAGGTTGCCTTTTAAAAAAATATTTGTTCGTGACCATTTGGTCCTGTTGCCAATTTGGCCATCATACCAGGTAAATTTTTGCATGACTGGGGTTTGCATGTAACAGTTGGTTCATGTTTAACCTTTCAGGGTGAATGTTAGGATGACATAACTAACATAAATCATAAATTCCTTTTAGTGCACCGGCTTTGGGCGGCAAAGGATGATGGGCGTGTTGAGGCAGTAGTGGGACCGTACAAGCTTTATGACAAATCATTTAGGACGCTGCAGGGCACAGAATGGGTGTCGGATGAGGTATGAGCAATTTTTATTATGTATACTAGCTGCTTGTAGCAGTGTTTCTATTTTATGATTTGTTAACGTTCCTTTGCTCACATTTTAGGTAATTGATGCATACTTGCAATGCGTCATTAGGGAACACAAGGCAAGTAAGAATTATATATTCCAGGTTATCATAGATGGTCCTATTATATCTATATAGTCTGTGTGTGTGTGTTCGTTCGTTCATGTATTTGCATTTAGCAGAAACCTGTATACCATATCAATGCCGTTGTTGCAACAGCAGTATTTTCAGGGAGGTTCCGCAGCCTTAGTAAGGTAATAAATGTAATATAAAGTTGGTGGATGTTCAGTAAATTGGTCGTATTTAACTTGCTGTACACAGCCTCCAGATCACATTTCCAGTTGAGGACATGTGGTTGTGCCCTTTGAATTTCTCTGAACACTGGATTCTTCTGGTATGTGTTTATCCTACATTTTGTGTGACAACACCTGTTTTTGAAAGTGCTGTTTTTATTTGATCGATTTTAATTACTTTTTTTTAAGATTGTGAATATCTCGACAAAGACCCTGGTCCTAATAGATCCCCTTGGCAATGAGGACTATTACGGAATAAAAGTTCTCCGCAACTGGAGGTATTCATGATTTTAAATTAATGATTTCCACGAACAGGTCTGGCCCGACGGTAAAGTGGTTCTGATTCTGTTTTTAACAGAAACTTTCTGAAGGTGATGGAGAGGTCTGCGGAGTCGTGGCAGGTCCAGACTCTGCAGCATCATACACAGCAGGACTCAAGTAGCTGTGGAGTTTTGATTCTGAAGGTAAGGAGCAACCTTACGGTTAGTGTGAATAGCTTGGTCACCCGGGAGCGGCATGGAGTGGAGCTGCTGCTCATCCACATCAAAAAAGCCAGCTGAAGTGGGTCGGACATCAGTTTGGGATGCCTCCGGGACGCCTCCCAGGAGAGGTGTTATGGGCATGTCCCACCGCAAGGTGACCTTGGGGAAGACCCAGGAAGGATTACATCTGTTGGCTGGCTGGGTCCTTCCAGATGAGCTGGAGGAGGTGACAGGGTACAGGGAAGTCTGGGTATCTCTGCTGAAGCTGTTGCCCCTGCAATCTGACCACGGATAATGCAGCAGCAGATAGATGGATTGATGGTTTGAAAAGCTGACAACAATCATCATTAAAATAGATTACTTTCCTTGGTATTTCTGAAAGTTGATGACCACCTATGTCAATGTGTAAAAAAATTATGTCTTTCAGTTTGCAGAGAACTTCCTCATGACTGGTGAAGCCAGGGTGGTACTGACCACAGCTGAGGCTGTAACACAGTACAGACGGCAGATAGCCTGTAGCCAGCCCGGGGTAAGCGTGAAGGTGCTTGTGTAGTCAGCAGCCACAATGTTGTAAGTACAATACCAGTAAAATAAACTTGCCGAAATACCTGTCTTACCACAACCTTCTCCACATGTTCATGGCCACCAAAATATTTTTTGGTAATATTACATGCTTCATATATTTCTGATGATGTATATCTGTAGGGGCACATCCTGGTTAATAAAGGAATTAGAAAATGATGACTATAACCCTGTCAAAAGAGACATAACAATGAAATAGTCTTAATTTTTTTCTAGACAAGGCAGAAAATTACTGCGTGGTGTGCTGCATGCTGGACACCAATGCTGAGCACAGCACGATTGCAATGGCAAAGATGATCCTAAAATAAAAGAACTATTCTAAATGCATAATTAGTAAGTTACTGCTAAATAAATCTTTGTCTTCTTTCAGTTGAAATCCTCATTTGCATACCTGAAGTGAGGTCCACATTTTTATATTGTATTGTGTTTATTATATTTTTGGATGCCACGCGCTAGCCTGGGCTCTGCCCGCCCGGCGGCTCCCTTCCTTGGGGCACTGGGCTGGCTCCAGCCTGGGTCTCCGGACCTAGCCCCCAGCTACCAGGCACTTTGCCCACCTGGCAGCACCCTTCATGGGGGCACCGGGGGAGACCCAGCTTGGGTCCCCGGAGCTAGCCAGGCTCTTTCCTGGACTCTGCCCGCCCGGCAGAACCCTTCTTGGGGCACCGGGCTGGAGCCAGCCCGGGTCTCCTTACCTAGACCCCAGCTATCAGGCACTTTGGCCACCCGGCAGCACCCTTCCTGGGGGCAACCGAGGAGACCCAGCCTGGGTCCCCAGAGCCAGCCAAGAGCTTGTCCGGGCTCTGCCCACCCGGCAGCACCCTTCCTCGGGGCACCGGGTTGGCTCCAGCCTGGGTCCCCGGAGCTAGCCAGGCGCTCGCCCGGGCTCTGCGCACCCGGCAGCACCCTTCCTAGGGGCACCGGGCTGGCTCCAGCCTGGGTCCCCGGAGCTAGCCAGGCGCTAACCTGGGCTCTGCCCGCCCGGCAGCACCCTTTCTGGTGGCACCGTGCTGGCTCCAGCCCGGGTCTCCGGACCTAGCCCTCAGCTGCCAGGCACTTTGCCCACCCACTAGCAACCTTCCTGGGGGCTCCAGAGGAGACCCAGCCTTCATCCCCAGAGCAAGCCAGGTGCTAGCCACGGCTCTGCCCGCCCGGCAGCACCCTTCCTAGGGGCACTGGTCTAGCTCCAGCCTGGGTCCCCGGAGCTAGCCAGGCGCTAGCCAGGGCTCTGCCCGCCCGGCAGCACCCTTCCTGGGGACACCAAGGGAAACCCAGCCTGAGTCCCTGCAGAAAGCCAGGCACAAGCCGGGGCTCTGCCCGCCTGGCAGCACACTTCCTGGGAGGACCAGGGTAGCCCCAGCCTGGGTCCCCGGAGTTAGCCAGGCGATAGCCCGGGCTCTGCCCGCCAAAGAGCACCCGTATTTGGGGCACCAGGCTAACCCCGGCCCTGCTGGGTCCCCGGAACCAGCCCCCAGCTCCCTGCTGCACTTTGCCCGCCTGACAGCACCCGTCCTAGTGGCACCAGCCAGGTCCCAGCCCTGCTGGGTCCCCGGAGATGGCCCCCAGCTGCCTGCTGCACCTTGCCCGCCTGACAGCACACTTCCTGGGGGCACCAGGGGAGTTCCAGCCGGCACCCCAGAGCCAGCCCCCAGCTGCCAGGCTGCACTTTGCTCACCTGACGGAGCCCCAGCCCGGGTCTCAAGAGCTAGCCCCCAGCTGAACTTTGCCTGCTGGACCACACCCTTCCTGGGGGGCACGAGGGGAGCTTCAGCCTGTGTCCCTGGAGCTAGCCAGGCGCTAGGCCGGGCTCTGCCCGACCGGCAGCACCCTTCCTGGGGGCACCAGGGGAGCCCCAGCCTGGGTCCCCGGAGCTAGCCAGGCGCTAGCCTGGGCTCTGCCCGCCTTAGAGTACCCTTCTATGGGGCACCAGGGGATCTCTAGCCTGGGTCCCTTGTAGCTAGCCAGGTGCTAGCCCCTGCCCTGCCCGCCCAAGAGCACCCTTCCTGGGGCCACCAGGTGAGACTCAGCCCTGGTCCCTGGATCCAGCTCCCAGCTGCCAGGATACACTTAGCCTGCCTGACAGCACCATTTCCTGGGGGCACCAGGGGAGCCCCAGCCTGGGTCCCTGGAGTTAGGCCGGCGATAGCACGGGTGATCCCGCCCGGCAGCACCCTTCCTGGGGGCACGGGGCTGGCTCCAGCCCAGTTCTCCGGACCTAGCTGCCAGCTGCCAGGCACTCTTCCCGCCCGTCAGCACCCTTCCTGGGGGGCACGAGGGGAGCTCCCGCCTGGGTCCCCGGAGTTAGCCAGGCGCTATCCCGGGCTCTGCCCGCCCAAGATCACCCTGGGGGCACCAGGCTAGCCCCGGCCATGCTTGGTCCCCGGAGTTGACCCCCAGCTGCCCAGCTGCACTTAGTCGGCCCTACAGCACCCTTTCCTGTGGGCACCAGCGGAGCTCCAGCCCAGCTCCCCGTGGCAAGCGTGTGGAAGTGCACGCTTTTCCTGCAAAATGTAATTTATTGTTTGAGATCAGGTTTAGCAAAACCCATGTTTTATCGCTGAGACAGTCACATTTTGGACACACATTGGGGCAGGCAAGCATCTGGAAGTATGCGCTTTTGTGTGACAGGCACGTGATTCCTTGTGATCCCGTTTACCAAAATCGATGTTTTCTTGCTGAGAGAAGCGCTTTTTTGACACAAATTGATGCAGGCAAGCGTCTGGTCTTGTTTGCTTTTCTCTGACATGAATTTGATTCTGTCACATCTCTCTTACCAAAATCGAAGTTTTCTCACTGATAGAAGTGCTTTTAACACAGTTTGATACTGTCAACCGTCTGGAACTGTGTGCTTTTCTCTGACATGTGTCACATCAGTCTGACCAAAATCGATGTTTTCTCACTGAGAGAAGCGCTTTTTCGACACAGATTGATGCAGGCAAGCGTCTGGTCTTGTTTGCTTTTCTCTGACATGTATTTGATTCTGTCAAATCTCTTTAAACAAAATCGATGTAACTATAAAAACAGATGAGAGTGAAACACAACATGATGCAGTCACAGTTGACGGTAGTGTCAGAACAAGCGGCAGGATCAGAAATGCTTCACGGAGATTTGGATATTTTGAGTTTGTAGATATAGTGACTGTTGATCATCATGCCAATATGTGTCATGTTACAGAGCCAATCACACTGAAAGGAGCATTGGTGAGTCCTAATGCAAAAGAATGGCAGGAGGTGGCTGACTTGGAATATGAGTCACTGCTGGAAAATGAGACGTGGGACTTGGTGGATTTACCAAAAGAAAGAAACGCAGTAGGATTGAGATGGGTGTTCAGAGTCAAGCATCATAGTGATGGAACAGTGAAGAGATACAAGTGCAGGCTTGTTGCCAAGGGCTACTCACAGTTGTACGGTGCTGACTATGATGAAATGTTTTCACCAGTGGTACATTTCAGCTCTATTCGTACATTATTGTCTTTTGCTATTTAAAACAATCTACATGTACACCAGATGGATGTTGTAACTGCATTCCTTAATGGACACCTGGAAGAAGAAATCTACATGGAGCAGCCAGAGGGCTACATCAAACCAGGACAGGAACACTTGGGATGCAAACTGAAGAAATCAATCTATGGACTGAAGCAGTCTCCTCGCTGCTGTAGCAAGGCTTTCACAGAGTTCATGATGGAAATCGGATTCAAGCTGAGCACATCAGACCCCTGCGTGTTTGTAAGATGAAGAAAAGAGCTTGAGATACTCGCAGTTTACGTCGATGATTTAATTCTAATAACAGAGTCAACTGAGAGCATGAACGAGCTCAAAGTTGCTCTCAAGGGGCGCTACAAGATGAAAGACATGGGAGAGCTGTCCTATATCCTGGGCATTTTTGTGATCCAAGATCAAGAGAAGAACCGTGTAATTCTTCATCAGAAGCATTACATTGAAGCCATACTTAAGAAATATGGAATGGATAATGGGAAACCTGTGGCAACTCCTGCTGATGCCAATGTCAAGTTGAGGAAGAGCCCCTCCTGGGCTACCACCTTATCGTGGTGGAGGGGTTTGCGTGTCCCAATGATCCTAGGAGCTCAGTTGTCTGGGGCTTTATGTCCCTGGCAGGGCCACCCATGGCAAACAGGTCCTCGGTGAGGGACCAGACAAAGCGTAGCCCAAAAGACTCCTTATGATGAATAAAATAAATGATTTCAAGTTTTCCTCGCCTGGACGCGGGTCACCGGGGCCCCCTCCTGGAGCCAGGCCTGTGGGTGGGGCACGATGGCGAGCGCCTGTTGACCGGACCTTTGCCCATGGGGTCCGGTCGGGCTCAGCCCAAAGAGGCAACGTGGGATCCCCTTCCCGTGGGCTCACCACCTGCAGAAGGGGCCAAAGGGGTCGGGTGCATTGTGTTTTGGGTTGCAGCCAAAGGCGGGGACCTTGGCGGTCTGACCACTGGCTGCAGAAGCTGGCTCTAGGGACGTGGAATGTCACCTCTCTGATGGGGAAGAAGCCTGAGTTGGTGCGCGAGGTTGAGAAGTTCCGACTAGATATAGTTGGCCTCACCTCGACGCATAGCAAGGGCTCTGGAACCAGTCCTCTCTGTCACGGGGGTGGAAGGAAGGATCCAAGTGCGACACAACGGCACGTAAAAACACCTTTATTTCCCTCACGGGCAGACACAGAAACAAACACTCCTGAGAACGGGGACAGTGGACAGGCAGGCTCTCCAATGAACAACAGAACAGAACTGAACAGAACAGAGCAAGTACAAGCAAGCTAGCGTTGACTGCCGACGAAACGCATGAGAGACGATCCGACAAAGAGTCACTCAAAGTTCGGGGTTTATATATACTGGGGCTGATTGACAAACAAGCTGCCGGTGCGGCGGATCAGTGGGCGTAGCACCGGTGTCGGAAAGCAGGAAACCACCGGAGGCTGGCCGGTGACAGGGGTGAGTATCGGTTGGCTGAAGCAGCAGGCGCAGCCGGTAAAGGGGATGTGTTGTCGTGGTGTGATGCAGGTGCTGCGAAGAGAAGTGAGAGGCACTGGCGGCAGACCGGGGGGCAGTGACAGAACCCCCCCTCAAGGGACGGCTCCTGACGTCCCAAAAACGAGTGGGCACACCCAAAGAGACGAGACAACCCCCCCCCCAAAAAAAAACCCAAAACAAAACTGGAACCTTTGTGAAGAGGGCCCCATCCCTCCTGGCCAAGGCTCCGCCTCCTTCTCCGAAACAGATGGGGGCGAATCAGATGTAGAGCTGAATACCACGGGCCGCCACCAATGAGTCTTGGGGAAGATGGGGGACGGCGGGCTGGGGCCAACAATCTCCTCTGGAGCTGGAGCCTCCTCTTCTCCGTCTGGCTTGGACCCCTCCCCTGGCCTCCCGGAACAGACCCAACCCCTGCAGCTGCTGACTCTGCAGGGACTGGTGCAGATGTCACTAGTATGGCAGCAGATCTAGCTGGTGCAGGAGCAGACTTGGCTGGGCTAGGAGCATGGACAGGTTTGACTGAAATGGGGGCAGGCTTGATTGGAGCGGGAGCAGGAGCAGACTTAGCTGAGGCGAGAGCAAGAGCAGCAGCAGAGGCAAATTTAGCTAAAGCAGGAGCACTTCTCACTGGGGCAGAAGCAGACTTGGCAGGGGCTGAAGCAGGCATGGACGTGATGGGGTAGGAACAGACCCAGCCTGGGCAGGAGCGGGAGTGGATCCAACTGGTGCGGGAACAGGGACAGAACCAGCTGGTGCAGGAACAGGGACAGACTTGGCTGGAACAGGGACAGGAACCGAACTTGTTGAAGCAGGGGCAGGATCAGCTGGCACACAAAGAGGAACAGGACCAGCTGGTGAAGAGACAGGAACAGAAGCAGGAGCAGGGCCGGCTGATGCAGGGACAGGAGCAGGGCAAGCTGGTGCAGGGTCAGGAACAGAAGCAGCTGGGACAGAGGCAGGGCCAGCTGGAGCAGGGATCGGGACTGAGCCAGCTGGTGCGAGGACTAGGATGGAATCAGCCTGTGCAGACTCAGGGGGTGAACCAGCTGGAGCAGGAACAGGAACAGAACTTGAAGCAGGAGCAGGGCCCGCTGGTGCTGAGAAGGGAGCAGGACCCGCTGGTGCAGGTACAGGAACTGGGCCCGCAGGAGCAGGGACAGACACCGAACTCGCTGGAGCTGCATGAAGGCCAGCTGGAGCAGGAACAGGAACAGAACCAGCTGGAGCAGGAAAAAGAACAGAATCAGCTGGAACAGAGGCAGGGGCAGCAGACCCTGCTGCCAGGAACAGAGGGCTCATTGCCAGCGCTGTCCTCGGGACTGGCACGGAAACTGGCGTGGAAATTGGTGCTGCGGGCGGAGCTGGCTTGACCAACAATGCGGCTGCAGGGGCCGATACTGGTACTGAATCAGATGCTGCAGGCTGTGATGAATACAGCGGCGGCAACAATTCACAAATTCAGCTGCTCACACTCCCGGGCAGAGAGGTCAGCTGCCTGTGCCTGTAGGCCCGTACCTGCAGCTCCAGCCCGCTAGTGAATGCAATGGCGCCATCTAGTGAGACGGGTCGGTCATGCACCACCATCAGGTCCTGTTATGCTCCCGAGCATAACGGGCCACGCTCCACTGGCGCAGCAGCGGCGATGTACCTCTTCGGGGGGTTTCGGAGGTGCTCCCGCCCAGATCCCTGCGAGGCTCCGGTCCCGCGAACTGGGCTGCTGCTGGCGACACAGAAACGGGGACAGCAGAAACAGGAGCAGGAGCAGCAGCGGGCTTGGCAGCGACGGCGTCTGGTCCCGCGACAGACTGCTGCCGGTGCCCGGGCAAGTAAGCCAGCGTCTGTCCGTGGACGTCGGAAACCTGCTTGGTCTCGGTTACCTCGGACGCCATCCGCCAGAGTTTCCTCCATCCGAGTCAACCTGGCCGTAAGGTCGTGTGCTGGATCCATTTCTGGTCAGATCGTACTGGCACGGGGGTGGAAGGAAGGATCCAAGTGCGACACAACGGCACGTAAAACACCTTTATTTCCCTTACGGGCAGACACAGAAACAAACACTCCTGAGAACAGGGACAGTGGACAGGCAAGCTCTCCAATGAACAACAGAACTGAACAGAACAGAACAGAGCAAGTACAAGTAAGCTAGTGTAGACTGCCAACGAAACGCATGAGAGACGATCCGACAAAGAGTCACTCAAAGTCCGGGGTTTATATATACTGGGGCTGATTGACAAACAAGCTGCTGGTGCGTTGGATCAGTGGGCGTAGCACCGGTGTCGGAAAGCGGGAAACCACTGGAGGCTGGCTGGTGACAGGGGTGAGTATTGGTTGGCTGAAGCAGCAGGCGCGGCCGGTAAGGGGACGTGTTGTCGTGGTGTGATGCAGGTGCTGCGAAGAGAAGTCGGAGGCACCGGTGGCAGACCGGGGGGCCGTGACACTCTTGAGAAGGGGTTGGACTCTCTTCTACTCTGGAGTGGCCGATGGCAAGAGGCGACGGGCAGGGGTGGCGATTCTTGTTGCCCCCCAGCTCAGTGCCTGTACGTTGGAGTTTACGCCGGTGAACGAGAGGATAGCCTCCGTCTGCCTTCAGGTGGGGGGACGGATCCTGACTGTTGTTTGGGCCTATGGCCCAAACAGCAGTTCAGTGTATCCATCCTTTTGGGAGTCCTTAAAGGGAGTGTTGGAGAGTGCTCCTTCTGGGGGTCCCTTGTCCTCCTGGGTGACTTCAATGCTCACGTGTGCAGCGACAGTGAGACTTGGATGGGCGTGATCGGGGAGAATGGCCCCCCCATCTGAACCTGAATGGTGTTCAGTTGCTGGACTTCTGTGCTCGTCACAGATTGTCCGTGACAAACACCATGTTCAGGCATAAAGGTGTCCATATGGACACTTGGCACCAGGACACCTTAAGCCGCAGTTCTATGATCGACTTTGTGGTCATGTCCTGGACACTCGGGTGAAGAGAGGGGCGGAGCTGTCAACCGATCACCACCTGGTGGTGAGTTGGCTTCGATGATGGGGGAGGAAGCCAGACAGACCCGGCAGGCCCAAACGTATTGTGAGCATCTGCTGGGAACGCCTGGCAGAGTCTTCTGTCAGGAGGAGTTTCAACTCCCACCTCTGGGAGAGCTTCGACCATGTCCCGGGGGAGGCGGGGGACATTGAGTCCAGGTGGACCATGTTCCGTGCCTCCATTGTTGAGGCGGCTGACCGGTGCTGTGGCCGCAAGGTGGTCGCTGCCTGTCGTGGCGCTGACACCTGAACCCGCTGGTGGACACCGGCGGTGAGGGATGCCGTCAGGCTGAAGAAGGAGTTGTATCGGGACTTGTTGGCCTGTGGGACTCCTGAGGCAGCAGACGGGTACCGGCAGTGGCCTGCGGCTGCGGTGGTTGGCAAGGCGAAGACCCGGGTGTGGGAAGAGTTCGGCGAGGCCATGGAGAACGACTTCTGGATGGCTTTGAAAAGGTTCTGGACCACCATCCGGCGTCTGAGGAGGGGGAAGCAGAGCACTGTCGACATTGTGTATAGTGGCGATGTTGTGCTGCTGACCTCGACTCAGGATGTTGTGGATCAGTGGAGGGAATACTTCGAAGACCTCCTCAATCCCACCGACAATGCCACTGGATTGGCAGACCGGGGTGGTGGTCCCTTTCTTTAAGAAGGGGGACTGGAGGGTGTGTTCCAACTATAGGGGGATCACACTCCTCAGCCTCTCTGGTAAGGTCTATTCAGGGGTACTGGAGAGGAGGGTCCGCCGGATAGTTGAATCTCGGATTCAGGAGGAGCAATGTGGTTTTCGTCCTGGTCGTGGAACTGTGGATCAGCTCTACACCCTTAGCGCGGTCCTTGAGGGTGCGTGGGAGTTTGCCCAACTAATCCGCATGTGTTTTGTGGATTTGGAGAAGACATTCGACCGTGTCCCTCAGGGAGTCCTGTGGGGTGTCCTGTGGGGAGTATGGGGTGTTGGACCCCCCCGGATACGGGCCGTCCACTCCCTGTATGACCGGTGTCAGAGCTTGGTCTGCATTGCCGGCAGTAAGTCAAACTCGTTTCCGGTGAGGGCTGCCCTTTGTCACCGATTCTGTTCATAACTTTTATGGACAGAATTTCTAGGCGCAGCCATGGTGTTGAGGGGGTCTGGTTTGGTGACCTCAGGATCGGGTCACTCCTTTTTGCAGATGATGTGGTCCTGTTGGCTTCATTAGTCCGTGACCTCCAGCTCTCACTGGATCGCAAAGGCTTTTTAGATGTCCTCCACGGTTGTTCTGCATTTTGTTATTGGAGAGACACAAGTTCACAAATTAGTACTACCAGATGGTGTCCCTAGCACTGTAGAGGACCTTTCCCCCTGGACCTGTCATCCAGGGGCAGTTACACCTTACTGGAAGTCACACTATTATGTATATAGACAAAGATTTTTATAACCAGTACTTTGCTCTGACATCCACTGATGTAATTAAGGACAAAGACACACTTAAACTCATTCAAATTGAGGATCCTTTTATCACTTTAACTCTGACTCCTGTAGCTGAGACTGCTGCAAGTTCCTCTGCATTCTCCCTGGATCAGTACAGTCAGGATGATGCTGCCTCTGTTAGCTCTGCTGACACAATAATATTACCGAAATCCCCAGAGTATCGCTATAAACAATGGCCTGTGAATTTTGAGATTCCCACTTTTTCCTCATAATGTGGAGATGCTTCTTCAAGCCGGCAACGACAATTATGAACGTGATGGAACACTCTTGCACAATACAGCAGTGACCTCTGACATACTTGAGTCAATTACAGATTCCATTTTTTCCTACACAGCCTACCCCACTGATCTTCAAATACTGGTTGTTGTTGAAGCCATGGTTAAGAAGTATCCATGCTTAAAGGAGCCTGCAACATCATTTTCTGGATTATATGGATGGCAACAGCGTCTCAAATATAAGATGAATAATTATCGTTCTAAACTCAGAAAGCGTGATGTGCCTTGTCCTCAGCAAGGCGTTAACTCCATGAAAAGGAAGAGACCTGGTGACACAAATCCAGCTAAAAACTGCAAGAAACCATAAAGAGCAGAAGTGAATTACCTTCCTCCACACCCACAAGGAGAGACAACTGAAAGTTTAGAGAAGATACGACTGGAGTTACTTGAAGATATTAAAAAGAAAAACAATGACAGGGTGATATATCCAAAAATGGCCCAAACATTCTCCTGTCGAAGACTAGAGGTGGTCACTGACAGTCCAGCTGCTGATGACTTCAAAGAAAGGTGGCCAGCACTCTTTACTGAAGCTGGGGTAGGTCAATTACAATTTTTACAATGGTTTTAACATTTGTGTATAATATTTAACATTGATGTTGTTCTGCTGTTTTTGTCTTGACAGATAAAAGAAGAGTTTAGGAGAATAACCACCATTTCCCTCAAGCACACTTTCATGTTCAGTCTGGACAGTTACACTCCAAAACTGCTTTCTGTACTCGGGAAGAAGGGTGGCGCTATTGGGGCAAAACTGAGACCTGTTTTGGACAAACAGAGACAAGTGTTTTTACTTGGTCACAGATTTAACCTGTCTTGAACTTGTGCTGAGTGCAGTAGTAGTATTTTTTTTTCTTTACCATCAATAAATCCCCGTCTACTTACAGGACCAAACAGTTGAGATGAGAAGTGGAGATGTGATTTGTAGATTAATGCTGTACCTTGGTGAAAAAGAGGAAAAACTCTTTCTAGATTGCCCGGTAAAATACTTGTAATTTCTATGAGTGTTTTTATGGTTATTTAAAAAAAAATATTACTTTCACAGACAAAACATACTTACATTTATTATTTATTTTAATTTATTATAATATAGCTAGAGCATATACTGTAAAGTAATTTCTTACTTTAAACTTGTAAACGGTTTAGTATGTATGGAAGTAATTCTTCCTCTCTACTATTTATCAAGGTGGACAACTTTGAGGATGTTTGGCAGCACAAGAAGAAGATCGTTGTTGTTTGTGCTTCCTATGCTGAGGATCCTGTGGATGTCTCTATTGTTCTTGATGGCAAGGAGATTGTGAACTGGATGTGGAAACGCTGCAAAGGCATGTACGCTGCTAATGGGTCTCATATATTCCCTCAATCTTGCCTATCCTCTAACTCTGCCTTACACCTTTGAAGTGTTTCAAAAACTTTTCTTAGATTTAGATGCAATAAAGCTATCCTCCAAAGTACACACCCTGAGAATGAAGTTGCTGTCCCAAACCTAAAATATGACATTTTGTTCAGCTTAAGGGGAGACACGGCAGGAAAGACTGTGCAGTTCAATTTTTCCAGTTTTCTAGTTCACAGGATTTTGAAGGTTTGTTCAGATGGATTTTTCAATATCTTTTTCCTTGCCTAAGTTATTGAGCTTTGAACCCCAAAAACCAAGACAAATTTTGACTAAAGTTGTGTAACATATGCAGCCATTTCTCACAGCTGTGCCTTAAAAAAGGACATTGGGTTTGCAGTTTTAATGACAGCAATAATTGGTGATTGTTGTCAATAAAAATTGTTGTTAACACTGCATGAAAAGACCTGTATTCGGGCCAGGATACGGCCGCACACACCTATAGTAATCGGGCATACACTGGCATATACAGCCTGTAACACGGGATCCCGAATATGGCCGATACATACCTATTAACACCTCCCTGAGGTCAGTTGCCATGGTGAATAATCCCCTGGTTGCTTG
>BJFM01004238.1:112198-132442 GCA_016586285.1 Arothron firmamentum | reverse complement strand
TTTTTTTTTTTTTTTTTCATTTTTGCTGGGCTGGATCTTGACCTGGAAAGATGCCCTCTGGGATGTTTCTACAAGATAAGCACCACTCGCTAATCCTCCCCGTTTTCAGCGTTATCAGTGTTGCTCTATCCATCCGGAATCCCCCTGTTACCTTTAAATTTCGAGCGAAAAACAATACAAAGAATAAGTATTGGATCGCTCAATCAAATCAGTCAGCGTAGCTTGTTTCAAATGATGGTTTATGAACAAATAATTGCTAAATAAAAATGCGGCATAAAATCCTGGACGGGTTTGATCTGGCAAATGGAAACAGGATGGATGCACAACACAAAAACACAGCGTCAAAGCCTCAGTCTGCAGAAATCTTGGTGACTGAGTATAAAAAGGAAAGAGAGTGGTAGCGGTCTGTTAAAAAACCAGCAGAAACGCTTGTTCAGAATCACAGCGAAGGAGTGTGTTGATAGCAGCCACAGCAGACATGACCCCCGAGGCTGGCTGTTATTGACTGTCTAACAGAGAAGATCGTGCTTTCTGTGGGCTCCCAACTTGACCCCAAGATGTTCTTCATGACAATACAACAAGGTTCAGGTTTCTCTGTGTGGGTTAGGATCGTGTGACCAAAACATTCAGCAGCTGACTGAGGAAGCTACAATATTTTTTATAAAATAATAACCACATGAACCAGAGGCAGCTTTATCCACTTTCAGCTGGTTTGGACGTCGATCTACATTAATAACTCTTTTCCCATCCAATTAGAGCTTTGTAGAAGCTGGAGCTCATTGATGTTAACCTAAAAGGCAGTATTAAAATGTCCTGAAACTCATTTTAACTTAAGTCATTTTTGTGACTGCACCCCCACCATGGTTCCTGTGGTCATGAGGGCTCTCAACCCCTTCACCCACAGATAAAGCAGTCTCTGACACAAGGAGCGTTTACTGGTAAACATCTAAATATAACTAGTCAAGCAAATTGTCCGCCATGAACTCCTTGTTTTAGCTTCTCTGACACCAACTGAGCCCAAATTTCCAGATCAAACTGTGCAAAAGATTCCCAAACATGCTGTAATCAAGTCAGAAACCCAGTAAAGATCACAACATGGACAAACACCAGTAAGCACACGTATGCTGACAGGAACTGACAGGGGATCAGTATTGTTGTTCGGGTCAGAAGTCGCTGGCCAGAGGTTTGAGTCGCCGAGCTGATTCAGTCAGATAAACAGGAAGAGGCGTGTTTTACATCTATAGTTGTACAATCAATGTCCAACTCCTGATCCTTCCCATACAAAAAAGACTAAATAGTAATACAGAACCAAAAAAATACATATAAAATGGGATGTGCAACCAAAAAAATGATTCAACTTATCACACATGGCTAAATGATAAACTGATTTCAATTGACAAACCAAGCAAGTGAAAAAGGGACCAGGGTGTTTTCTCTCCAGCCGCAGCCCCCTCCCACGCAGTTCATCAGCACGCCTGTGTCAGTGACTGCATTTCTGATAAATGTTTGCTTAGCTCACAAAAACGAAACACCCTTAGAAACCAAACAGGCTTCTCCTCTGTTCGCCGCACAGGCAGAGCTGCTGCGCCCAGGCGCTGCTTGTAAAGGCGCCGGCCCGCGGCAGGTCTCGCCTATGTGCCCAAATTAAACTGGAGCGGAAGAGGAATGACCCT
Source organism: Arothron firmamentum (assembly GCA_016586285.1). NCBI lineage: Eukaryota > Metazoa > Chordata > Actinopteri > Tetraodontiformes > Tetraodontidae > Arothron > Arothron firmamentum. The sequence goes on along the minus strand of BJFM01004238.1, from coordinate 130,769 downwards.
CCATAATGCATGAGCGGAAAAATCACCTCAAAGGGTCTCACAGCCCTGAAACTGAATCCATGACCTGAGGGGAGCACTCTGACACCGGTGCACATGTGCATGACTGCGTAATATGATAACTTCAGCCCGTAACAGGGGTTCCAAACAGGAGAAAACAGCCACACTGTATATTTGGAATTCTGGTTTGATGCGAACACAATGAGGCTTCAAGGTGAAATGACGATTTAAAAAAAGGCTCAGCGAGGGTATGAAACTGGAGTTCCCAACCAATAATAACCCCAGTCTGCACTCATGGCATCTGCAGGCGACGTAAGAGGTGAATCGATGAGGAGGAGGTTGCAGAAAGTCTCTGCGCCTGGATGATTTATGAGGGAAAACACATAATGAGCATCACTGTTGCTCTGTGATGCTGAATCCTCGTGCACTCTCCTGCGTTTGATGGCGGCAGAACCCAAGGGATTTTCAGACACAAGTGATTACTTTGAAATGGTTTCCAGGGACTCCCTAATAAACGCCTGGAATCGAAGGTGCAGAGGAACTCGATTCCTGCGTTCGAGCCCAGTGTGCGCCCAGCCGGCTGAGGTTAAACTGGCACAACCTTCTGTACTTTGCCTTCGAACAGATGCACCGTAGCCCGGAAATCACAGGGGCTGCAGAGGTGCTGCCGTGGCCTTTGTCTCGCTCATATTTAATAACCACTTCCTGGATGCAGGCAGCGCACATTTGATTTAATAGTTTAGGGGATTGTATCATGGGTTGTTTGACATTTCCCGTTGCAGATTGTGTATTTGTGGACCACTGGGAGATTTTGGAGGAAAAGGGCCTACTGTCACTAAACTGACCCCGTTGCCAGTTGGCAGGGTTGATATGTGCACGGTCCAAAATATCCCAATGCTGAGGGCTGATGGGCATGGACAGTAATGGGGTTTAGACCAAAGGCTTTATAGCGTTTCTAAAAAGGAGTTAATCACAAATGAGGTGGTCATCTCCCCTCAAGATCACAATTACCTCTGGTTTGAACTACCTGAACACTGATTTAACCAGTCAACATCGAACAATTGGAAAGTTTGTATGTTAAATGACAGTGCTCTGCTTTATTATTTGCTCCATTACATATGATGAAGAATATTTTATCACTTCAAAGTCAAGCTCAAATCCTGGAACATATGTGAAACAAGGTTCCAGCCACACAATGATTGCTGCCCTCAGCTGATGACGCCATATTATCATTTCTATCTATTTTAAAAAAAGGTTTTGCTTGGCAAACATCAAGCTGAAGCCGCAGCCGATTTTTTTTTTATTTATTTTTTTTTATCAAATCTGGTTTAACAAAATCGCCAAATTTGGCAACCAGTGAGCGCATCTTCCGCCGACGCCTCCATCACAACCAGCACCAACATCATGCCTCTCTCTCTCCAATCCAGCCCACAAACTTCCAGCACTTCCAAATCTGCCGCTTATGTAACCATGCGGATGATTTAGCGAAGAGTGACCACCGCTTCGATCAAAGCCCGGGCGCGAAGACTGGCTTCGGGGGCGCCGCTGTGCCAGCTCCGGCCCTCTGACTTCACCTAAACGATAAAGAACCACACACGTAACCTGTAAACTGCACGCCATAGTCCACCACAATCTCATCAATTAAGCCGTTCGCAGCGTTTGCGCATCACGTTGTAGTTTTATGCCATTTATATCAGTTTTACGCGCTACAGTATTTAATCTACGGATGAGTAAACTGCCACGCTACCAGACCCACACATCTCAAATAGTTTCAACCGATACACTATAACGCTCATTAAACAGGCCTTCATTAAGACAGAGTTTATAAGTGCATACACATTTATAAAGGTATGTACGATCGTGACGCGCTGAGGCGGCGTAATGCGTCCAAACCCCACAAACTACATCACGAATTTGGGTTCAGGTATAAGCAGGAGATCACAGTACTGAATGGATCCAGCGGTGGTCGTGGTGTGCATTAAGAGCAGAGCGTATAGAATAATGCACATGGCTACTGTAATCCAAGCATGACACAGTTGGCATGACCCCGATAAACGACGCTGATCAAAATATGTTGGCAACTTCAATCCAATCGCAAACAGCGCAGCTGAAAGGGCAGAAGGGGAGACACAAAAGCATCACCCAACACTTCTTACCGGCAGGAAACATCCAAACGCAGCGCGGTGGATCGAGTTGGAAGCCGAGGCAGCCTCTGTTCCCCTCCGAGGACCGAGCGCAGCGGTTCTCGGGCTCTCAATGAGCGCGGCCGGAGCGCCTGTCAGCCTGACGCTCGGAAGACAACCCACTACTTCCTGTTACATCATCAGACTGTTGCCTACAGCTGACGACCCAGTGCTGGAAGCTCTGCAGCTCAAACTCCCACATTCCAGTACAGATTTGTAGGTGCTTATTTTTCTGTGTTCGATCGGTGCTGGTGCAGCTCCCATTAGCCTCAGAGCGGCACTCGTGGGGATCTCGGCTGGTTTACAGCAGCTGTCCACTTAACAGCAATTATGAATTATCTAAATTACAACATCAGAAATAATCGGTGGAATGACAGTAACAGAAATGTTTATACAAATTTTTCATTGAAAAAATTAAATTGAAAATCAAGATTCATCCTTCTTTTTGGTTTTAAAATAAACAAATGATTTGATAAATTAAACACTTGCTTTTAGATCTAATATTGTTGCCTTCATATTTTGCTTCTTTGCTGTTTCCAGAACTCCCCTGAAAAAAGAATTTTATTTTAATCGATAATAATAATAATAATAATAATAATAATAATTTTATTATTATTATTATTATTATTATTATTATTATTATTATTATTATTATTATTATTATTAATAATAATAATAATAATAATAATAATAATAATAATAATAATAATAATAATAATAATAAATATTCAAACTTAAAGCACTGTGGGGAAAAAAGAATCTCTGAACTTTGTCAGTGAGGGCAGAAACAAATTAACAAAACAAATTAACAGCAACAACAAGAAAACGACAAACACAACATATATCAAATTTTATTATATAAACTCATAATAGTCCAGAAGGTTATGTTATTTCCACAGCACACGATCAGCAGACATAACCGGGACAACACCGCCCCCTCCTGTTCATCCCTGCCAACAACAGCAGACGGACCGCATGTGTGATTCACATGCGCAACATAAAAGAAAACCATAAAAGGTTCATGTTTATTTTTACCCAACTCAAGCTAGTGAAGGGCTCTTGATTTATTCCACAGGTTGGATTGAAAAAAAGGATATTCCAGCTGCTAAATCTATTAATGTTCTTATTCAGAATGATAAACTAAAAACCATGATACAAAATCACCTGTTTCACTTCAGAGAATGAAAATAAGCAAACAAAGCTTTAATTTTTTCCTAGCAAATAAAAAGTGTCATAATTGTGGTGGTACAGTTAAACGTAAAATCAAACACGGTGGCCGTGCAGCGTGCTAAAGTATTAGATGGAGCAAAACACACGTGTTTCTTGTCAGTGAGATATATGAAAATAATGGGAACAATCAGAATTGCACACACAAACCACTACAAAGATTAAGTATAGTAGCAATAAAACAATACAGTAAAGCCAAAAAACCTAAAATACAGACATAAATACAGGTGACAGATTTATGGTTTTCAGGTTGAGCGGTTCACAATGTAATCAATGTTTTTCTTCCTTATTCGGATGATCTTCTTCCTGTGAACTCCACCTGAACAAAGTAACATACGCATGTTTACTCACTTCCACAAGAAATTAGTGAAATGCATATTTCTGACATCAATCATGCAGTCATACCCCTTCGGCCTTTGATGCACTTGGCGATGCAGCTTTTGCGGAGAGTGAAGTTGTTCTCGTTCCCCCCACAGCCACTGTAGGAAAACGGTTGGCACCTCTTGGTGACAGAATTGTATGCGAACCTCCGCTCTGCACCGTCACATGTTCCTGGGTCCACGGGAATGGAACACGGGTCTGTGGGCTTCAGGTCTGAGCAAACACAGAAGAAATCAGGCTCTGCAGCATCCTCAGTGCTCTTATCTTCGACAAGTTCATATCCTCATCTAGGTCCAAGGTCCAATAATTCATTTTAAATAGATTTGTAAGGGCCACTGGAACCCTGATGCAGTGGCAGCGAGGATAACAAGTATATTCCAGCCCCTCCTGGGAGATCCAGATGGGAAGTAACATTAAATCCCTTTAGTGACGTCTGGGTCAGACAGTGCAATTGTTCCCATGGGTGAGCATTAGGTTTACAGTCAACAGGCTGTGTAAGATGCCTCGGGATTTCTAAGTCTGAGCCTAGGCTAAGTCCAGAAAAACTAATTTTGGATAATTACCAGTAATTTGAAAAAAATAAAATAAAAAAAATAAAAAATAAAGGTTCTTTGGAATGTGGTAAAATAATTCATCATAGAAGGTAATTAGTGTAACTAGCCATTTCACCGCTAGATGTCAGTCTTCACCTTAAACAGCGGGATGAGCTCACCACAATCAGGGCACATATCAGTTGATATTTATACTTGAGATAAACTGCGACCAAATATTATCACTGAACTCTGTCTACAACTGAAGGACTCCTGAGAATCAGACCTGAGACTGTGAGTTCCAGCTTCAGTACAAAAGTAGCTCGAAGCACAACAGAGATAGACGCTCTCTAAATTCTGACAACACAAAAAATGGTGAGCAAGGGAATGACAAAAGAGCTGCAGGACGGAGACATGGGTGCAAACCCATTGTGCTCTTTGACAGGAAAATATTTTTTTCTCTCTGCTGCCTTTGCATCACCGCACCACCGCATTTTATTTTAATTTCCCTGTCGTTATTGGCAGCACTCTCTGGATTAACAAATGAAGTGGATTAGCTCACTCTGAGGCTCAAACAGAATTCCAGATACTTTTGGATATCCGAAGACAAGATGATTGATTTAAAAAGTGCTTTTGTTAATCTGTCTCAAATGTCTGCTCACGTTTAATGCCACCACTGAGTAAATATCCAGGCTTTGTGAAGCTCTGGCCTGGATGCATCGCCTAGCATTTGCTTGAAAAATTTGAATTGCTGGCGTGTCAGCCGAATTCCAGCCTTACAGCAGGAGCAAGTCCAAGAAGCACAGTCTTTCTGCAGATGCAGATCATTTAAAAACAACAACTGGAGCTTGCTCCTGATCAAATGGAAAAAGAAGCAAAAAAAACTTCTGGAGGAAAGTTCTGTTGTCGGGTGAGATTCATCAAGATTTTACTTTTGAACAGATTATTTTCTAATAAGTCTCATGCTGTTTTGGTTAAACAGTGTGTAGGTTCAGTCAATAATAATGTTTCCCTTAACAGGGTCACCAGGGTCAGTAACCAGTATTTTGAAATATTAATAGAATTAGTCAATACCTGTTGTTTCCTGATCAGTGTTATTTATGACCTGACGGTCAAACATAGGCCGTTCTCCTGTGAAACCAGAATGTTGGCAGAGTCAGTAATGATCACTGTTACCATACATCATCTTTATCAGATAATACTGTAAACACACAGTCACATCAATATGAGCAACATCTTTGCTGTCACAAATCATCGCCTTCTCAGGGTTGTAGAAACTAGGTTCTTTTGTTCGAACCGTAGCATTCATCATCATTTCCAGCCTCCAGTCCATTAGCAGCTGCACATCACTGCACATTTGCACACTGGCACAAAGTGAGGTTTCTATGTTGAAGCGCTCTCATGCAGCAGAGCGGGAACTGGGTATTTACCTGCTTCTAACACCAGTATTTCATATATTATGCATGTAGTAAAAGTTGTGTTCACTGAGACTTACCACTTTCAATAATGGGCTGCTCTTTGATGGGCTTTACTGGTTCCTTGGTGGGTTTTTCTATAATATATGTATATATAAAAAAAAAAGACATGACAACATTTGTGTCATGTTCCATGATCACTGGAATACTTCTGAATAATGTCATTGCTATTAGATTAGAAATGCCACAAATACACTTTTATTGTTGGTCATCCATCAATCTAACTATTGATTTTCAGCACAAAACTCTAAAGCTGAAGAGGAACTTGTTGTTTTCTTTGTCAATTCCAAACAGTTTTATTGTTTTATTTCATGTGGCTGAAATAAATCAGATGGTCATCGAACAGGCAAAAAAAAAAGTAAAGATCAAGTTTTAGCCTCTTTCATTTTTCAAGAAATGACATCATGTTTGAGGCTTTAGGAGCCATCGATGCGGTGTGAAGACAACCAGACCTACCTGGGCTCTGACACTTGGCCTGGCACTCCGCTATGCTCCTGAAGTTGTTGGCATTACCGAAGCAGCCGCCATAAAAGAAATGTTTGCATTGCTGACTCCTGCTGTCGTAGAAATAGCGTGACAACAGGCCTCGGCAGGGCCCGGGCGCCTCCGACAGATGACACGGGGTCTTGTTTTCTGGGAAGGAGGAAACAGAGCAGGAATGAGAGATCAGTTCCATGAAAATGACTTTTTCCCTCCCTCCCTCCCTCCCTCCCTCCCTCCATCCATCCATCCATCCATCCATCCCTCCATCCCTCCCTCCCTCCCTCCCTCCATCCATGCTCAGCACTGATGGGCCACCTACCAGAGGAGGAGTCAGAAATATATCAAAATTCTTTTTCCGTTTGTTTTGCATTTTTATCACTTTATTTCAGGGCAGTTTCTATGCATTTCCTCCAAACAAAGTCACAGTGAAGTATATCTGACTTCTTCTTTCTTAATCCGGTTTTTCAAGAAATTCACTCCGAGGTTTAATAAAATCCAAACACTTTTTCGGAGATTTATTTCCAGCAGGCACACAAAAATGAAGACATGAGGGAGAACCGAAAACTAATCAAATTCTGGAGAGAGAAATAAAGGGCAGGTCATGGTCAGAGCTGCTCCACTTCCTGTGACTCCAGCAGAACAGCGAGATGTCTCTCACGAAGCCAGCGAACCACGACATCGCCTTGTCTGGAATCTTTTCCAGTTATCTTCTAGCTGTCACTTCTCATGTTTCAAACTTCTCAGATTCAAAACCACAAACGGCACGACTGCCATGGGCGGTTTTCAGGAAACTCCAGGTTAAGTGGTCTGTGCCTCCCAGCTGCGAGCGCTGAGAGTGGAACACACTCATCTGATAATGACGACGGCGCTGGTGCCGTGGAAGACTCCGCACAAATCAAATCAATAAATGAAGTGAATGCTTCCGCAAAAGTTGAATTATTTCCAACAACGTGTTGCTGGAAACAAATAACTATCTCTTCTCTGTTATTAGCTTTGCCAAAGCAGACCTTTTGTAAATAGGTTCCTAAATTATACAAATCCTGCAAAAAAACAAAGGAACCCATGTTTTTGCAGGCTACAGCAGCAGGCTAAAGGTAATGATGAAGAAAAAAAGGTAAATTTTATATAAAAATGTATGCAAATGTCAGTATCTACAGCTTGTTACTGTAGTTAACAGGCATCAGATCCATAAAATGAAGAGGATGTGGGGGAATGTCACCACATGAGCATGTTTATCAGTCCTGGTCTATGGATGACCTTGAAGAGTAACCATGATTAAGTGGCTGTCAGGGTAACCCAAGCCTGTTTTCTAACTCCGTGACTTTGGTTGTGTCAAAGGCTACAGATTTCAGTTATGAATAATGCAGAAACCTGAATTTCTATCAGAGATGTGGAGATGGAACATTTGATTTGTGTTCCGGGGAGAGTTATCGGTTAGTTCCAGGACTGAATCATATCACAGCGGTTAGCTTTGGCTGCTCTCCAAAGAGAACCTTCATATTTCAAGACAAGCTAAACATACATCAAGGTTTGGTAGGATATTTGTAAAGAAACATATACTTTTATATTTTGGCAATTTAACTGATAAGAAATGACATTTTATTAAATTTAATCTGAAAATAGTAATGTTTACTATTTTGCTTTTTGTTTAGACTGTCTTGACCAGAATGATTGGGTGGGAACAAAAGATCTATAATGTAACACAAACCAAAATAAATAAGGAATTTCTATTTGATGGTGATGCAATCACATCTTTGATCTTTTCACGCTTTAACAGGGAAGTTTTTCTGATTACTTTTTGTTTTTCTTTTTTTTACTCATGTTATGCTTAGAAATAGAGTAATCAAGCATAATAAACTGACATGAAGACAGGAATGCAACACTGAGGAGCCCACTAGTAGGTCAACATCTTCCTACTACAGTAATCCTGAAAAGACAAAATGACCCAGACAGAAAACCTGCAAAGGACTTAGAAATTATTATACTTGAGTATTGAGCAGTGCACAAACTACATATCTCTACATCATTTAGAACAAGGTTTGCTGTCTGTTCACCTCTAAATGTTGCATTTAGAGACTGCATCTAAAACTGAGCCCCACTAAGCTTACAGCCCTACACGCCTCAAACTTCAACAGCCTGATTTGGCTGACTTCCTGCTGGCTTACCGCAGACACAAATGGGATGAAATAATTACATCAAGAGCCTCTAAGGGAGATCGATACTTCTATCATGGATTGACGTCCTATCCTGATAACACAAATGACCTACATCATGAAGAATATAGTGCAGAAACAGGTACTAAACTGTTGAATCCAGTAGGAGTCCGGAGCAGTTACAGATTCACTGACGTCCACACCACAAGGCTGATAAAAGCTGTGGGCTGTGGGCTTTGGATGGGAAAGTCAGTATAGTAAGATAAAGATGCTAACAACTATCTGATGCTCTCCAGCCACGACATCTCTTTGGAAAATGTTCAGCGGTGTTCACTGCTGACTGTGACCCCTCATTCCTCTGAGGACACTCAACTCTAGAAGTTCCAGCATCCTTTACCCAGATATCAAGGGGCTTTTTTGTAGATTTTTGTAAAAGCGAACAAGGAGCTAAGAATGATAATATCCAATGGGATGAGTAGTTGAATCTGGCATTATATGGCCCACATTTTACCATGATAACCATCTCAGTTTTTTAAGACATCAAGACACAACTAGCTTACAACTTTGTCCGTTAATACAAGACAGAAATGGTTAAAATAGAGAGATGCAGATTCGTCTCATGCACGACAAAGACAGGTGATCTGCTGCCTAATGGAGCAGATCCGGTAGAAGACATGGCAAAGCCTGGGAGATGCAAATTTATTCAAGATCCAAGAGGTCGTTTGCATAACGTGTCACTGCACAGCAATAAGGAATTGAAGGTTATTCTCTGCCAGCAGGAAAAGGTGATAAATTTGCTGTGTGTACATACTGAGAGCGCATCTCATGTAAGTCACACATGATGAAACATTACAGATCTGTGCCCAGTCCTGCTGTAGAGGTCACACACAATTTCAGACTGCATGCAACATTTACAACGCAGTTTAAAGTGCTATTCTGCCCTTCACCGGTTTTCTGCGGTGGACAGACAGACATTATTTTTCACACACTCTTCCAAACACCTTGAGCAATTTTGGACAAGCTCCAAATAACCTCCCAGAGGTGAAAGGTCTGGCTGTAGTAGATGTAAGTGCCTCTATTGACAAGAGTAGTTCTTTTTTCCTTCTTTCTTTCTTTCTTTTTTTTTTTTTTTTGCCCACTGTGTTAACATTTATCTTCAATGTCCAGTTGAGAGTAAATTAACATTATTTTTGTGATGAAATAATTTCTCTCTTTTACCCATCTGTAACACAACTGTAGTGTTGACAGTTATCTGTTCTCATATCCAGCAGGTAATATTGTGTTTGATTGTTAATAATTAAAAGAATTTCAGCTTTAATTTATAATGTTTAACGGGCTACAGGATGCTATACTGTTTGTTTCTTTTTTTTAACATGGGCATATTTTCCATTAAAAGAATGCCTCCAGGAGAGCAGGGCAGAATTAATGTGCTGGCAATGTTCCATGTTAGCCACATGTCAACAGACTGACTCTGTAATAGGATTTCAAGCCCAAGGTGTCAATTAAGTTTTAATATGAAAATGGAGGTCCTTGAGAACTAGAGTGGTTGTCAAAAATACACACACACATATATAATAAGGCAACACTGTCCGATGCACTAATTAAAAAAAAAAGTAGTTTCTTTGTATCACTGATATTATCAAATAGTTTCATCACATGTGAAGGTGAGTCTTTGGAGTCAAACACCTGATACAGTCTTCTGTTGTCAGACTTACCTGAGACCACACAAGTTTCCTCACACTCTTCCAACGTCTCGAAATTGTTGGCATTTCCCCCGCAGCCTCCGTATTCAAACAGTTCGCAGCGTCCGTTGTCGACATTGAAGAAGAATCGGTCTTTAATCGCCTTGCAGGGGCCTGGTTCATCTTTCAAAGCACACAATTCATTGAAGATGAAGTGCTCGGTTGGTGCTCCGTTTGCTGAGGTGGGACACAAATATTCAGAATGTGGGTTCATGCATAAATTTAGCCACCAAACATCAAAATACCGGCCGCAGATATGACAAAATGATGTAAACGGGGAAAAACAACAACTAAAAAAACCCAACAAAAACAGGAAGCATAAAGGAAAACCTAAAATAACCCCCCCTAGTAAAGCATATCACATTCAGGAAGGTGTTGTTGTTGTTGTTGTTTTTTATCCCTCCTGAGGTGAAGAAGGCATTTGATCAATTCATGTAGAGCAAATATTTTGCTAAACACATGGCAGGGCTTAGCGTCTTTAGCAGTCATAAAAGCGGCTCGTGTCAGATGCAGCAACACGCTGACATAAAACCCTCTGAGCTCCACAAACCACTGTTGTGAGTGTCAAATCCCTCAGCATGCATCTCGGAAATGACTTTTTGCTTGCCCTCATCCCTGCTGCTGCTGGGTCATGCCTGCAGCTGTGCAGTTACTGCGGTAGGTTTCTGCATTGCAGGCATCAATTTGCAATCTTCTGTCTGCTAGCAGGTTGGGGGAAATGTCATGGAACAGAAGGAATGAGCAGATGAGTTGGGATGTGAGGCTTTTCAGCCACGTAGCTAAAAGATCTGCAGGGTAAATAAAAGGGTTTGGATCAACCACCGTGACCGGATGCACAAAATCAGCAGGGTTAAGCCGAAAGGTCAAAACAAACTGGATACAGACAGGGGAAAAAAAAAACTGCCTTAACTTTGAGGGGAGGAAGAGGAACACAGATTAGGTGTAGGAGGGAAGGAGAAAGTGAGACACAGGTGCAGAGCATTAGGACACAGACAGTCATTACACAGATGAGGAACCCGACAAGGTTTGGGAAATGTCAGCAGCCACAAATTATCATTATCAGCATGTGATAAATCACTACAGACATAAACACTGTATTTTAGATACTGAGGAAAATACCTCAACTGCATTATGAAAATGAGTACTGGGACTTCCAGAATGTTTAATAATGTGGACATTCTTCAAAGACGTGTCACAGTGGTGAATACACACTCCCACACACTTAAAAATGCCTTTTTGTGCCTGGCAACAAACTGTTCCCCTGTGTTTGCATCTAACTGGAATTAATGGAAGGCAAATATTTTCTCTGTGAGGTACAAAGTTCTATCAAAACAGATGAACCACAGCATTCTGTCGTATCAGCAGTGCGATCAATAAACTACGTCTCTGCCAGATGATGAAATCAGGCTAGCCCACAGCTACACCCTGGTCTCCCTGATGTTCCATCCAGTTCTGGACCAACAACTGGGCACAACAGTCACAGTACATCATGTGTTTTTTTAAAAATTCTCCCTTTTCCTGTATCACACCAGGTAAAGGGGCTCAGATTGCACCACCTGTCAAGGGGGAGATTACACAGAAACACTCTCGTCAGGTAACCAACAATTTGGTTGAGCAAATGTACCCAAGTCTTAATATACAATGAATAAATTCCCCCAAAAATCCACAGTAAGTCAATGGTGCTCGGTTCAAGTGAATATGTTAAAGATAATTTCTTTGGGGTAAAAATAACAAATCTAAAGTATTAGTCAGAATCAATCGCTCATATCCAGGTTTCAGGATATGATGAATACATTTAAGCAAAATGACGATATTTTCATGCAATTCATGAACTTGGATTAAGCTCCAAGTCTGTTGTCAGGAATCCCACATGTTGTTGAACAGAAGGTAAATAAATGTAATCTCATTTTGGAAATGCAGCAGCAGAGACCCCTGGCAACCGCCCAGCAAACCTTCCCGCTCCTGGAGAAACGGACCGTGCTGAACTGAGAGACAGATTTCAGGTTTCCAGGGGCAGAACGTCCTCTGGGCGTCATGGGCACCATTTGGGAACATATCAGAGTTGCTCAATATGTGTGCAGTGCCAAGCACCTCTGTATGCAAGAACTGGACAGGTTGAGCAAGTTTCGAGCTCTGTCCCAGCTTGTTTTGTGTACTGGAAGATAATCATCTTTCCCCTTCTCTTTCTGGGTCTTCCAGCAAACACAGCTTGAATCTTAACTGTGGAGCACTGGAACAACGCCATGACAAAATAACTACAAATTCAAAATTATTAATGGAATCAACACGAAAGCAAAATAAGAAAACGACCTAAGCAGCATGCAGTTCTATACAGGAAAAAGAACCAAAAAGCTAGGCATTTCATTTTATGTCTTGCAACTCCTGCGTGCTAGATGGCACTGTTGCCATCTGTTTTCAATCCTTTGACCTGCCTCTTCTGCGTTATCGCAGTAATAAATGAGAAACCACAAAGAAAGCAGATATCTGGAGTATTTAAAAAAAGACAAAAGAGTAAATTAGAAATTATATTAATATCCTCTAGTATAATATCCCCACACACTAAAGCTAAAATCCAGTTCATCAATCTATTTTAGCCCTGCCCCTGCTCTCCCTTTTTATCCCAATCTCACGTTAAAACTTTTGAGTTAAAATAGCCAACTGTGCTGAACTGTTCTATGATGATAAACACATTTTCAAGATACTTGATGATAATGTTTCTATTTTCCTCTCAGCCTTCCTTCTCCAATCAAATCCATGGATATATGTCCTCTCAAGCATAGTTAAGCTGTATAAATACACAAATTTTGATCAAGAAGAATAGAATGACATGTGCACACAGAGCTATATAGCCTTTTTTTTTTCTTATTAAACAATTCTTCAAATCAATTATTTGCAATACAGTTTTTACTACATTTATGTCTATATCATTATCATTGAGGAATTTCTTTACGGACCCAAAGCTAAACGCATGAAACCACCAGGTCATTGTGAGGGTTCTTTGGCAAAGAAACCAAAAGTGTGCATCAGCGGTGTCGTAGATAAGCACAAGAAGTTCAGTCAGTGTTTATCAGAGCTGCGCCTGGAGAAGCGGACAAAGGGCTGAGGGTGACTCACAGCCTGTCGCAAGGTTTTACAACGAGCAACTCACATCCAGGCTCTGGGTGCTTTTTTTTTTATTATCTTATACTTATACTCTGAAGGCTTCTGTATATTTATACGTGCTGAAAGAATCCATTGAAACTTTTTTTTTTTTTCCGGAAAATATGCTATGAATGCAAAGAAAAGCTCAAAATCATGATGAATAAATTGTTCTGTACCTAAAAATATGACAAGGATGTTAGAGAACCAAGTTTATTCTCCACATTGGAAATCCTCCCTGTCATCGGCTATTTATACTAAAACACGTACTGTATGTGTCACTTGTCAAATGTAAAAGCGCATCTCTCAATGTCAGTCTGGAGATGGTAGACCTACAGGAAGTGTGTCAGAATGACAGTTTCCTTGAACGTGACAGGAAAGAAAACCTTCTGAAAATAGATGTGCTGTCGTTGGGTTGGGGACCTCCAGCCTGTCTGTGCACAGTCCAGTCCCATGAAAGCCTTCTGTCTGTAGAGAAAACTTTGGACTGAATTTAACTGTGGTAATAATTGAAGTTGAAATAAGGAACCCATCCCAGTATTGATCTGAAACACCCTTTGCTTCATTTCAGCAAAGCCAATAAACCCGTGTGAGGTGGCTGCTGTGTGAATTTCACTCTGTACTGTACATTTAACGACTCCCCCTCCAAAAAAAAATCGCATCTACCTGAGCCATTAGAGTGATTCTGACAAAGGAAAAGCTATAAATCCTACAAATATGTGAGCATTTCCAGTAGTTTTAGCAGTCCTAACATAAAAAATCTTGAATTATGGTCAAAAACCTTGCTTTGTGTTGCAGTGACCTTCTGATCGGTAGTTTCTTTAAACTGGATCTTGAGTTTTAGGCTTAATTATCAGCAATTCTATAAAGAATTCCACAGAATCTCTAATGTAGTCCATGTAGTGGTTTCGCTTTCCTTACGATCCTCTGTTTGTGGTTTTTTTGGGTTTTTTTTTTTTTGATAAATTGGATGACAGTCAAGAGGATTAGGGCTTCTAACTTGACAAATCGAGTATGAAAACTGAAACTCCATATGCAAGAATCCTAGGCTACCAGCAGAAAAATAACAGGTGGCTCAACTCCGGTGATAATGGTGAACCTGAGAGGGAGGTTAGGAAAGGAAAAGAAAAAAACAAAAAAAAAAAACCTGACGCTGTTCCGACATTGCAGATCATCACATTTGAGCTCATTAAGGTTGGCCTTTAAGCAGCTACAGACATCGACCTCATTTGTGTAGAAAATCTTGCACAAAGACTTCCTGTAAGCTCTTCACTGGGAAATCAAAGCAAGCTCCAGGCACCATCCAAAGAGCGATCTCCAGCAGATCAAAGCAATCCCCTGCAAACAGGGTGACATTTTTGCCAGCAGGAGAAATCGCTTAACGCTGCTATACACGTTTAAAAACTGTTAGGCCTCGCTTGTTGGAAAAGCTCGGAACACCCATCATGAAGTGAACCTGCATGTGTCTGGAATCTGATCCTACACCGATGGCAGTGAGGCATCTCCAGGATGATCAGCGATGGTGCATCCACATGAAAATCACTTAACTCCGCCACTACTCAGCAGTTCATCGCAAGTGCTAGTGCTTTTGTGTGATGTTGCTCTAGCTGGTAGCGCTGAGGGGAAATATTAATTATCCACGAGGCCTGTGAGAACCATGCATTTTTAATTAGCGCCCGTGAGCTGGGATGGCAGGTGGTGAGGGAGGAGCGATTCAGTGAGTGAAATAATCGTTGCTCCACAAGTTCAGAGCTTTGGTAAACCCATTTTTCTTTGCCAAGCCAAAGTTTTCACATTACCATTTGACATTTCCAGCAGCTGCTTCTTAAGATTCCTTTGTCTCTTAGGTGGGACAGTCAAAACAGATAAAATATATATAGAATTCAACTTTTTGTCTTTTGTGACTTTGACGCATCCATATTCTTTAACAGCTGATATTCCTGATATCCTTCAATGTCAGTGCAGAGGTGGAAATAGCCAAAGTCTCTGTCTGAAGTGGTATTATCATTTCTGTGCAATATCTACTGTAAGTTAAGCCCAGCAGAACTTTGAGACTTGAATAAGGAAACAATAGTGGGAACCAGAAATCCCAGAAAGTGTTGCCCAACGGTGCCAGTTAGTGTATCAGCTGCAGGTTAGCAACACATCACATCATTTTTCAAACATGTGGGAGCATGTTGATGAAGTTTATTGTGTTTGCTGCTTTAAATTTCAGAAGTTGGCCTATATTTTTTAGTACAGGAGGAGTATTTGGCTAACTATGATGTGAGCATAAGTTTGACATAAGAAGCATAAGCCTGGGGCAGAAAGTTCCAAGAGACCATCTGTCAAATTTGGGAGATTTCAATTATTCCATTTCTTATAACATCCAAACACATTGAGCACAGATGCCAAATTCAATAACAGAAATGACTCATAAAAAAATAATCATAATCAATCTAATACTAATGTTGCAAAGGACATTGGCTTATAAGAATATGACTAGATTAAGGTTCGCTGTGTCTGCCTGTTAAAAAATGGCCAAATGTTCTCCAGGAAAGAAAGAAATAAACCGCAAAAAAATTATACCTGCTATCTGCAGATGCTGTTTTCTAATAATCCACTTTCATTTCCCTATTTGTCAAAGGTTGGCTGCAATGTCTCAACTTGTTTTCCCAACAGCAACAAGCCCAAAAAATTACTACAACACTTACTAGAATGAGTAATATATTATGAACCATAAAACATTATTAATGGCAGAAGAGAAAGAAAAATGTTTTGTGTCAAATCTCAGAGAAAGGACAGAAAGTTATCGGTTATAATCTGTCGTGTGTGTGTGTGTACCTAAACTTGCAGTGCATTATGGTTAGGGTTAGGGTTGACTGGCTTCTCTTTTAGCATTTTGCATAACACTTGGTTACATATTAATAGTCCATGAGAATGCGGGCTGCTGCTGCAGCTGTCCTGCACCATGTATGGAAACCCCCAATACACACAGATTAAGCTTTTCAGACCATAACAGTGAAAACAAATCTCGATTCAATGAAAGACTTTGAGGTTGAGATTTGATTGTGAAAGCTCATTGTCCACTACCACCTTGTCTGAACAAGCATGGACTAAACAGTCTTTCATCCTGTTCTCCTCGAGTGGTACTTCAACAAGTTGAGACTTTCTTACCTCACTTTATTCTGTAGATATTTGGTGCACTGCATTGTTTGATTGTAAAAACAGTCCACACGCCTCTATTTTTTTTTTTTTTTAACCTTGACACCTGTTTTTCAATAATATACAAAGACAGCAACACTACTAAGATCATGGACTGGGTTTCTAGTATGTGCACTGCTTTTTTTAGGCTAATTATTTCCAGTTACATCCTGTAAGACACAATTTCCTGAAAGTCATGCTTAAAATTTTCCAATTATTTCTAGTCCAACTAATGCAGGAAGTGGTGGGATGGCCTTATCCATCCGCAAATGGACAGATGGACTGCAGACACTTTGCAAGGCTTAAAAATGATGGTATTATCTTTTTTCAAAACAAGCAAAACTCTGAGTCATGGTGGGAGAGATGGCTGTACCTAATTATATCCTCTTTTTGGTGTCATTGCCCTCTCTGCAGATGCAAAAAAAAAAATATCCAGCCAACTGACACAATAAAGCGTTTACTGATCCACACACCCAAGACTGAACTTTTAATACATTGTATGCATCCTGTTGCTACAGGCAACTTTAAATCTTCTCCTGGCTTTTTCCTTCACCACAGGAGTCACCACATTGAATCATCCTCCTCCTCCAATCTCCCCCGTCTGTATCCTCCCCTATCAGGCCTCTATCCTCTCTCTGTCCATATATCTAGCTGTAGGTCTTCTCCTAGCTCTCCCGCCTGGCAGTTCCATCTACAGCATCCTTCTAACAATGTGCTCACTGTCTCTCCTCAGTGTCCAAACCATCTCAGTCTGGCCTCTCTGGATGTACCTCCAAATGATGGGCCTAAACGCATACTCACGGTGGAAGCTGTCCCTTAGCTGACCCCATTTAAGGGTGAAAGCTCCATTAGAAGTGGAGGTCTCACAACATCATCTCTCTTTTCATCTGCAGTAAAAGTCAACAGGTACCTATGGAGCAGTCATTTAACATGCATAATGACACAGATAGAAATGGAGAAAAATAATAATCTAATAGTCAGCATGGATTCTGAGTGATATTCAGCAATATATATAATTTCATTTTATTTTTTTCACTAAAACTTGTTTTTTGCATTAAAATAAAATAAATATGCTTTAAAATAAAATAAATTAAAAAAAAAACCTGGCATGAACTCTACCTTCATGATCTGCAACTGTTCACATCCATCACCACATCCATTCAACTAAAGCGCTTTCATTAGTAAACAGAAGTGAACTCTGGGGATGGAAGGTTAAAGAGGGGTACTTTCTCCTCCATCACACCTGCCTCTGCAAACATCTCCAGTCTGCCGAGGAGACGTCATCTAATACCGTTATCCTGATTCCGGGGCAGTTCAACACGAAGGCACGGGAGGGAGGAGGTCCCAGGCGGTTCAGGTGTGGGTCGTGGCCGCTATGAGAACTATGGTGGACTTTAGCCGTGCGTGACGCCACATCGCTACTCTCAGTAACGAGGGCACACCACAACAAAACAAACTTGTACGCAACTGTGGCGTCAAGACTACACAGGACTTTGGCAAAAGCGATAGTTGTTATTAGCGCGTAAAGTTTTACACACTCTGCAAAATAAATCCAAAGTGACTTATAGTGTCATTACAAATGCATTTGTAACGAATTACACGACATGCCCATGGAATGTCAGAACATACAGTAAATGTGACAGTAAATATATGAACTTTAGATTCAGCTTCGTTTACGCATGACTTTAGGACAGTTGTTCTTTTTTTTTTTTTTGAGCCGCTCCAACAAAACCTTAGATGATCGCGAACAAGCGAAAGAAGGTCAAGAAAACTCTTTGCAAAAATCATTTTTTCCTCTTACCTTCTCTGTGTCTGACACAGGACCCGAAGCGGGCGAAGCAGGAGAGGGAGACCGCGCACAAAAGCCACCACTTGTTGAATCCGGTCATGTTAGTGCTTCTGATCCAGGCTGAGTGTGAAGCGCGCAAGAAAAACTTCCATCAACTTTGAGGGCTGAAGTCATGAGTGAACGCGCGTATGTGCGCGTCTTTGTGTGTGTGTGTGTGTGTGTGTGTGTGTGTGTGTGTGTGTGTGTGTGTGTGTGTGTGTGTGTGTGTGTGTGTGTGTGTGTGTGCGTGC